>BPLR01003444.1:0-176364 GCA_021605095.1 Caerostris extrusa
GAAAACAGCAGCAAGATGTTTAACTTGTAGTGGATGACAACTGATATTAATACAGGTTTTTCAAATATTAATTCAGTAATTAAATTTAATTACATAATTATATTTTTTTTTAGATTTAAGTTGCATATATCTACCAATAGATGGTGCCAGATAAACTTAAAAAAATTAATGAAAATTATTTATAAAGGATTTTCTGCAATAGAGTGAAAAAAAGAAGGAATTGGCTTTAAAAAAATTTGTTTTTATATTACTTGTTAGTAGTGTGATAACTTAACGTTGAAGTTTTAAACATAGTATGATATTAACAATTATTATTATTGTGAGTTAACAATTTACATTCTTTGTCACTAACAGATGAATGCAAATTAAACACAATGTCCTCAAAAGCCTTTTTAGCACTTAGATGATACATAACACTCTATGGATTAGGTAAAATTGAATAAATCAAATATATATAATTATAATGTATATATATATATATGTATATATATATATATAATTGAATATTCAGCATACTAATCTGTAAATATACAACCGCAATACAATAAATATTCTTTTAGAAAAATATAGAAATGAAACTGCTTTATAACAAATAATTTCCCCTTAAATGATGAACATGTACTACGAAAAATATTAAATATTTTGTATTGAATCTAGAACACGTTACTTTTCATTTGTGCTTTAAAAATAGTTGCAGCTTCAATTGATACTCTAGTGAATTCAAAAACTGTGCTATTTATTGTGTTGAATTTATTTGTAAATAAAAGATGATATATATATATATAATTTATATAACTATATATTCAATAGCAACAGAAAATTGTGAATTGTGTATAAAAGTATTTATTAGTTATATTAAAAATACAACAAAAAAAACAAATCTAGGCATCCTGCCAGCTGCTGCACTAACAAAGAAGTGGTTACATATCAATGTATATACAATATTAGATATTTTTATATATTTAGTATTATAACGATAAGCAAATTAACAATGTTTTCATTATAAGTATTATTAGCTCTATTATACTTTAGTTGCACATGGCTGCATATGATAACATTAACTAATATTCATGCAAATTTCAATTTCTTTTTATTTAACAATAGGCAATTCCAGAAATATTTATTTCAATTTGACTTATTGAACTTAACAGGTGGACAGAAAAGTTCGTAGGCTGACACATAGATGGCACTACTAGTATTAAATCCATATGATTTTTATTTAGCCCTAACCTTCAAAAGACACGTGTATAAATTTGACAGCTGTTGCACTATTAGTATGTGAGTTATAGCATTTTTAGTGTTCATTACGTGCAGTCCACTCGGCTGACTGTTGATTGGCCATGTTTCATTTATTATCACATATCGACGCAAAAATTCGGGTTTATTACAATTGAACAGCTCCAAACACTGCTTAGAAGCATCAATTCGTTGTTGTTTTGGGTCGATTGTGATCTCTGCGCGGGACCCACTTTGAACAGAGCTTTCGTATATTCAAATATCCATTCACGATATGTCCAACACATTCCTTTGATATTTTTAGGGTCTCAGCTATCTCAATCAACTTCACTTTACTGTTATTAGAAATTATTTTGTGGAATTTTTGATGTTTTCGTCGGTAACAGCCTCTTTGGGGCGTCCACTGCGTGCATCGTCCTCGGTGCTCATTTCGCTTCGTTTAAATTTCGCCAACCACTTCTCTACGGTTGATTTTCCTGGTCCGAATAATGTTTATCAAGCCAAAGCCTTCAATAGTATTTTTTTTTTCACAAAAAGCAATGCTTTATTAACGCACGAAATTCCTTTTTATCCATTTTTTTTCAAATTAGCAAAAGTTGCTTCACTAAAATTGCTATAATTCACATACTAATAGTGCAACAGCTGTAAAATTGATACACGTGTCTTTTTGAAGGTTAGGGCTAACTAAAAATCATATGGATTTAATACTAGTATCGCCATCTATGTGTCAGCCTACAAACATGTCAGCCCTACTGTTATATTAACATTTTCTACTGATGCAAAAATTATTCTTTTAAATAAAGAAATGACTGTAAACTTTAAGAAAATGCTTAAAAATATCGAATATATATGAACAGGAATCTTATCTTTGAAAATAATGTGAAATATGTTAAAATAAATTCCTATCTTTTAAAAATAACTTTAAAGATCATTAATACATTTTGTGGAATCATTAATTTTTAAGAATTCCTAAAATTCTCACATTAAAGTGTATTATGTTTCTTGTGTTACACCATGCATCATAAGTCTTTGAATTGCTGCACATCTGATTAAACAAAATATTTTGAATATTCATGCTTTTCAGAAAATAAAATGAAATATGACAACAAAGAAATTTTACATATTACAATGCATGCAATTTTTCATCACACTATTTACTTTGGTAATTTTTTAACGTGAATATTAAGATTTTTTTTTTGTAAAGTTTTAAATTTATATAGAAAATAATTTTTGCATAACGAATATACTTTTGTAATAAAATTTTAAAAGCATATTAATTCAAGGTTCAATAATTTATTTATGACGAAATTATATTTGTACTATATGTATGTATAGGAATACAAACACTAAAAATTTTTATACATGTATTAGAGTTAAATTCTATAATAAACATTTTATTTATTCCATTTAAATAACAATTCTAATGTTTCTTTAAATAATAAGCTGTGCATAAAATAATCCAACGAATTGCTCATTTTAGTTTTACTTAATTATCTCCACTGCTTACATCTAAAATCAAATGAGAACTCTAACAAATGTCCCAACAGTTACCACTGTTTATTTAATTTTAAGCGATAATGAGTAAAGGTTGCTCATGAGTAGTAATGAGCTGCAGTTGCCGGAATGTCGTACAAGACATTATGATGCAGACGCAGAAAACCGGTTGACGATACTGCCCAAGTACTCCGTTTTAATTCTCATCGACACCATTTTCACGAGTTCATGAAAATTCAATCACTCGTTCCTTTAGAAATTCCACTAAAAAAAAAAAACCAGTAAATCAAAGAAATAATAATACATATAAACAACTGGTTTAAGATAAAATTGGTAGATTAACTACATTACACACATTTAATGTTTTTCATACGTCATCTTGAACAATCAATGCTTATAGCGCTGTATTAAAAACTTTTTATCTGCCATTATTCTTTCAGCATGATTTCTTTCTTTTTTTCTATTTCTGTTAATTTGTTTTGGCAAAATTTTCTCTAATGATAATATATATTTCCGACTGACACTTGCAGTTTCATTCGTTACATCTGTACCAAAAGTTACGAATGAAATTTATCATAGCTTAGAAGAGTGATTCAGAGCAATAATTAGAGATATTTGTAGGATCCTTTCCAAGTTTAAGAATAAGAAGTAATACTGCAGTTTTTCAAGATTTTGGAAAATACTGAAATTTAAGAATAAAGTGAATAATTCTTGTGATGATAAATGATTAACACATAAGGTAAATTCTTCATCAACTTGTCGTAATCCCATCCATTCCTGGTGCTTTCTTGATTCATAACTGATGAATAGCTTTAACAATATCAGAAAGTTGAATTGTTGGAATGGAGTCCAGGATAGGAGAATTGTTAAATTTATCAATGGTAAAATTCACCAGATCCTCGGTTTGTTTATGGTGAACGTTATTGAGAGGAAATCAAAGTTATAAACTGTGGGCCAAAATTTCACCTTTTTCTTTATCAGTGTTCGCAACTGAATTTCTAGAAATGAGTTGACAATTTTAGGTCTATTAGTCGAGATTTCAGGTAAAACTCGGCAAAGCAATCCTCAGGATTTATGGATTGTTATTTTTGTGTCCAACTATTTTGATTATAATTATATAAAACATTCTTGATTTTTTTTTTTTTTTTTTTTTTCTGAATGCGGTTATAAAATTTTTTGTCTATCTGACTTCAGCTGTTCTGCCAGATATTCTTAGTTTTATTACATGCTTTTAAAAGGTGTTTGGATGAAACCATTTGTAAGAATCAGTACCTCCCTTTTACCTATGATCACTAATTTTCTACATGAAAGCTGTTTTTATATTAGAATATTAACTATGTAGTACCTTAACTTTTATGACTCCGTTTCCCGATCCACTAACCGCGCTCTAAATGATTTAAAAATATGCGATTGTGACGTCACTCTACCCAGAAATCATAAAAGACCGCGCTATACTCTTAACATTAACAAACAATTTCCTCCTTTCTGGAGATATTTTGATTTCGGTTTTATTGTCGCCTCGTTAATGTTTTTCTTTTTATTGCATTTTGTTATTGGATTTATCATCAGTGCTTTTTCCTTTAATTTTTTTGTTACTTTTGTTTATGGAATGATTTAATTTTTTTTTTTTTTTTTTATTATTTTCTTTTGTACTTTTACTCTTCTATTGTAACTTTGACTTTCTGTCCCTAATTGTACCGAATTTAAAACTTACCTTTTTTTTTTTATTTTGTATTTTACTTTTATATAATTAGTATTTTTTATTTTTCTGAGTACCACTTTAATATGAATTTTTAGAAACTTCATCTTTATGCTTCGGTTGGGTTTATTCCAATTGTATCCAACTGACTGATAGCGCCATCTATTGGCGAGCCAGTCAGCTATACTTGAAGATTTTATTTTATATGTTTTTACGCGTTCTGCTGTTTTCTGCTATTATGCTAGTTTTAATCTTGATTCCTTTCATTTTATTTTATTTTTCTTAAAATTTTATTTTTAACTTTAACCTTTTATCTTTTTTTTTTGGGCATCGTCAACGGACTCTTAATTGTACCGATAGCTTAGCTTTTCCGATCTCTTGCTTTAATTGTTCTCAAGCAAGAAATGTTTTTCTTAATTTTTAATTGTTTTATTTTATTTATTACTACTCTTTAATTTAAGCAAATTCATTAGTGCAAATTTTAAACTATTTTAAGATGTAGTGGTGTTGTGGTTCTTAAACCCACCAATGAACTCCGCTATTACCCAAACTAACAATAAATTTTCCCAACTTATAAATATTCCTATCAATGAAATTGTTGGACCTCAACCTCCGAAAATTCCACCTATCATGGTACGTCAACAGGAAAATCTAAAAGATGAGCTAAAAATTATTAACGATAAATTCAAAGACATCAAAATTACTTTATCTGGAGAATTACTTAAAATTTATCCCACTGACGCTGATGCTCATTGTAGTATCACAACATTTCTTAAAAATTTAAAAATGAATTTTTTTATCACCCCCAAGAATGATCGTCCTCTAAAAGCCGTTATCAAAGGGCTACCCAGAAATACAGATGCCAAAGAAATAGAAGAAGCTCTAATTGAGCTTAATTTCACAAATGTAAAAGTCAAGCAGCTATCAAATTTGAAAACAAAGGCCCCCATTGCTGTCTGGCAAGTCATACTCAATAAAACTAAACACAATGAAAATTTTTTTGAAATAACTAAGCTTCTCTACTTAACTATTAAAATTGAAAAATTTAACAGACGACCAGGCACTACCCAGTGCTATAACTGTAACCGGTTTCACCATAGCTCAGCAAATTGTTTCAGTACTCCTCGATGCCTAAAATGCGGAAAAGACCACAATATAAAAGAATGTCCTATTACCGAGAGATTTGAAATTTGTACTGAACCAAGATAGAAGCTAACGGCTGCTTGCGCAGCCAAGTTGCTTCGCAACATGTCAAATCAGAGAGATTAGAAAATCCAACATGCATCAATTGCGGCCAGATAGGTCATCTAGCAGTTTGGAGAGGCTGCTCTAAATTTCCAAAACCTAAAATTCCCCCTCGAAATCCCGTTAAACACAAAAATATTTATCCTACTTGAAATGTTTCTCCTAAAGTCTCATTTGCAAATATCGTTTCTGGAGACATCACTTCTGAAAATTATTCATCTCCTCCTAAAATCAATTATCCACAAAACCCTACTAACGATTATAATAATCCAGACAATTTTCAATTGTTATATATCTTAAAAGAATTTGCGCAACTATTTTCCAAAGATGACATACATTCCATGTACAGTGATCTGCAAAACGCTCAAAACAAAGAAGATAAATTATTTGTTATTCTACATGGATTTTCCAAATTCTTTCAAAACAATAATTAATGTCTGTTCCCTTTCGCTCAAAATTTTTATTCCAATCTCCCAAACATTAATAACGATTTGATCAAAAAGCTGCCTGATTACGATACTGAAAATCCTAAAAATGCTAAACGCCCGCGAACTGCACTCTTAATTAGTACTGCCTCCCTGATTTTGACTTGTTTATTGTCCGTCAGCTAGTCTGTATTTAGAAAACGCTCTCTTATTTCTTCACCTTATAAAGCACTGACCTGTACTTTGTTCCACTGCAGACTGCCTACGCCAAACTCGCCTAACTAAGCAATTTTTCATTTCGAGTTTTTCCTTATTACCATTATTATTATTAATTTTATTTTTTATGTTAAACCATTATTGTATCATAATTTCTTGCTTCTTCTTTTTAAATCCATTTGGGCAAGCTTCCTAATAGTCTCTACCGTTCTTTTATCGCAAAGCATTTCTTTATTGTCTTTGTACAGACACAAGACAGAAACTAGCGGTTGCTTTGGAGCCAAGTTGCTTCGCAACATGCCAAATCAAATAATTAAAAAAAAATTTTCGCCCTATGACAAATGTTATTGATTTAACCAATAAATCATATCGTCAGCAATTACATTATAAACTTTACGCCATCCACCCTTGTATTATGTTTTTTGTTTGGTTCGGGGTGGAGGGCAAGGGCTATTCATATTATTTTTACTTAAATATTTCGTAACAAAAAAAAAATTTTATATACAATTTTTATTTTTTTTAAATATTTTTAGAAGCAAAATTTTTCACGTATTCAAAATATTTTTCGTTCTAATGAAGTTGGCAACCACTTAGACAATTGTCTTTGATGCCTTAAGGCAAGTGCTGCATAGATATTACACACTTCGCATTACCCAGAGGGCGCGTGTAACTTGAAGATAAGTCACGGACGCGCAGTAACAATGCCCCCGCAACGTTCTATGATCCTGTTAGGGGGCGTGACCTACGGTTTAAAGTGGATTCCGAACCACTACAAGCATCCATGGGCAAGTCGGGATTTGAACCCGATACCTATGGTACCGAGAACCAGAGCGCTAGCCACTGGGCCATTAGGTATATTCATTAGTATTCAAAATATTAAAAAAAAAAAAAATTTATGCTTACTACCACTCTTTTGTTTAAATACAATCATATTTAAATGTAATTGACAAGTTTCGGTCTTTCATAAAACCTGTTCATTTGATTTAAAAGGTGCTTCTCAAATGAGTTGCCCATGTTTAAATAAAGCAAATTGTGTCGAACTGGCTTATATTACCGATTTTTTTTTTTTTCATACTTTTTATGGAAAGCTAATAATTAGTGGATTTGTTCATTGATATACGGCCAGATCAGAAGACTAAATAAGTAGCAAAGTCGTTGTCGACAAGACGTCTAGATACCTAGTAGTTAATGTTTGTCTCATTTACGCAATGTTTCTTTGAATAAATATTCAAGAAAAAGTTTGTTTCACATGTGAATCAACTTTAGCATTAACACACCAAATATTAATGAAACCAAGTAATTTTCAGAAGTAATGCGGTAATTATACATAAATTACACTGAAACGAAATGCACTTTTTTGTTTCATACAGCAAACAGTAATAGTTTACAAGGAAACAGAAAAATTGTAAGAGTTCCAAGTCTTAAGTCAGGATGACTAAACAAACTATTCGATTGAAGATAAATAGTCAATCAAAAGCAAATAGATCGGGAAAATAAATATATTCATACATTACAACTTATTTTAAAAATGATATTTATTTTCGCCAGTCATTGAAGGCTGTGTTTCTCGTACGCGGCCTCATGTTGGACCAATTAATTTGTATCATGGACTTTTCAAATATTTAGGATATCACTTCAATAAGGATATAAGCAATTTTATTTTAAACACAGGTTCATGGTTACGATACCCAGACTCAAAACAAGGATAGGATAGGCATTAAAATAGAAAAATTATTTTTCAGAAATATTACGACTGCGCGTCAGTGGATTAATTTAAATTTTATTATGGTCATCATTGGTGCTATAGGTGGCGCTAGCAGTTCACCTGAAAGAAAGATCGTATGCAATCTAGTTAGAAAATTTTAGTTCGAATAACAGTTCCAATTATTTTAAACAGAATAAATATCAATGGTATAATAAATATTTTTATTTTGTGGGGCGATTTCGATTATTGGGAACAGAGCTTGTTTCATGATACCAAGACATTGATTGACATAATTTGGCTGTTAACCATTTGAGATTTGTTTTCAGCATGAATGATTTTTTTTAAATATCTTTTTCGCTTAGCTTAATTGCTAAAAAGGCAGATTGCTTTCTGTTTACTAGTTTTAAATAAGTGCTAAATCAATATTTTATTATTATTATAATCATATCAGTGTATTTAAAAGCAACTGTTATAATGTTTGTCATAGTTGAAAGATTGAAGCTGATTTCTACAGGCAAGTTAAAAAAATAATAATAGCAAAACGAATGTATATATAAGTATTTAAATCAGAAAATTTTCCAGGAATATTTATTTTAATATAAAAACGAATTTGGATCTGAAATAAGGGAAATGCTAAATAAAACATTAATTAGGGATATGAAAGTTTAGTTCAAGAAATCAAATTTTACAGCATAAAATCTGAGTGCAAGTCGAATTATTATTTGAAGTATTTTGTTCGTAAAAAAACATTTAATAATAATAATTAGAAATAAAAAGGATGAACATAATATGAATAAATTAAATATATACATATATATAATGATATTCTTAAAAATTTATTCTTGATATATTCCTACCTAACAGAAAACAACATGTTGTAAGTATTGCTGACATTTTCATGCATTGATATAAAAGTGCAAGAATTTTAACCTAACAGAAAATCATCTTTTTTTTCGGAAAGTTAAGTTACCATGGAGCATTTTTTTTTTTTTTTTTTAGGGTATAATTGCACACATTCCCTACAGTTTGCCACATTAACAGATTTTTAACAAAAACCCCATAAATAAAAAAAAAAATTTTATTCAAATCATATTTTTCTTGTCATGTACCATCTGTTTTGTTGATTTCTTATTAATGTATTCCATGAAATTGAGATTTCAAAATATTTTCAGTCAGTCAGTTTGAGGTGTACGCCGTTCTGTGGCTTACACTCTAGCTGAAAGTAAGTCACATGGTGATGATGATGAATGAAGTGGTATATGGGGATGTGAAGCAACAAGGACTATAATCCCCTAATCACTATATATATGAGCAGTTAGTTTTTCCTTATTTTTAGTATGTCACTCCACAACGCTCTACGATCGTGTTAGACCGGGACCTACGGTTTAAAGTGGATTCCGAACCACTACAAACATCCATGGCACCGCCGGGACTCGAACCAGAAACCTGTGGCACCGAGCGCCAGGGCGCTAGCCACTCGGCCATCCAGGCCCTGTCACATGTTGATATAAAAAACAATAATAAACAGCAAAGCAGTAAGTAACCAAGGTCCGTCCCAAATCAGCTGATCAAAATAAAATAAAAGAGCAACGAGTAAATCAGAGAATTTCAATAATAAAAAACATAAATCAAGAAAGTAGAAATTTAAAGTAAAAATAAAGTAAATAATTAAAAAAATAAATGGAGAAACCAAAAAATAAATAAAAGAAATCTGATTTGGCATGTTGTGAAGCAACTTGCAGCCGCTAGCTTCTATCTTGTTTCAGTGCCAAGACGATGAAGAAATGCTTTGCGAGGAAAGAACGGTAGACTATTAGGAAGCTTGCCCAAATCAATTTAAAAAGAAAGAAATTATGATACAATACTGGTTTAACATAAAAAATTAAAATAATGGTAATAAAGAAAAAGGCGAAATGAAAATTGCTTAGTTAGGCAAAATGGATGCGAAAACGAGTTTGGCGTAGGCAGTCTGCAGTGGAAGCAAGTGCAAGGTCGTCAATTAATTCGTCGTTTCAATTAATGCCAGTGTAAAAGCATGTTGCGTATTGTATTCATGTATTGTATGGTGTATTGTCTTAATTGCTGTCAACTCAGCTCCTAATTTCCTAATATTAACAAATAGGCTTTCCCCATTTTAAGCAGTCAGATATACCATATGGGTTCTTAAATTACTTGAGGACTCTTTTAAATGTTTAAATATTGCATGGATACCTGGAAGCGTTGATATCACAGAAAATGAAACGATTGCCTATCTATATCCATATCAGATGATCTAATAATTCACTAGATATGACTCGCAGAATTGCCCATCAAAAAAGTATTGTATGAGAACGCAAAAATTAACATAGCTAAACACAAAACACGCAATGGGTTTTTCATATTTAAGCTGCATCAAACTTAAGCATTGTCTTTAACCTAAGAATAGGACATATTTAAAGTTATACAATTTTAATGACCAACAATGTATTTAATAAAAATGCTTCTTTAAGAAATTCACTTTTTTTTTTTTTATTTCTAAATGTTATCACTTTTTTTTAAAAGTCCAGATTCTATAAATTAAAACAAAGATTTATCGAAAATTTAACTATTATAATACCTTTAATATATACTTAAAATGACCGTTGATAGGAATGGTCATTAAATTCGTTGTAGATTTTCGGAGTGCGTTGGTCCGGGGCCAGCGAGATGAATGAACATTCTCGCCGGCCGAGCTATAAACCTCCGTATTGGAAAAATTAGGATTCTTGTTGATTAGTCTAAGCCAGGGGTCTCCAAACTACGGCCCGCCGGAAGATTCTATCCGGCCCGCGGATAGAATTTTTAATTTTCCGGTCCGTGGCAAATTAAAAGAAATATAAATTTATATATCCATCTACTTTGAGGAAATATTTTTTTCTTCCTTCCTTTTTCAAAGGACTGATGATCTTTTTTACTCTCTCTACTTTTGTTCTACAAAACCTAAATCGACGGAAACAGCAAGCACAGACAGCTTTCAATCGGAAAGGATTTGCAAGTTGAATTAATTGAGTTACATTCTAACAATCATCTCAAGCAGTTGTTTCTAAATATGTCAAAGTTAGAGTTTTACAAATCAATATCGAAAGTAGGTTTCCCAAATTCAATATCTCACGGCCAGAAAATCAGTGCTGTGTTTGCTTCATCTGATATATGTGAACAAGTGTTTACAACTATGAATCTTGGAAAGAATTATTTCAGAAGTAGACTGACAGATGAACATTTGTGATTCCTTATAGTGAGGTTCGAAGTGAGAACCTCACTAAAAGGAACTTTTAAAAATGAAATCTCGATTTCATTCTGCTCATTAACATATTTAAATTGTAATACTTGTATATTGTTTTTAAAATTTTAGCAAAATTTTTCTGGGCCCGCCAAACTTTTTTTTTTAATTTTTGGCCCGCGACCGAAAAAGTTTGGAGACCCCTGGTCTAAGCCAATTGCTAAGTGTGAAAAAATTTTAAATTTATAGAAAAAGTAGATAATTAATTGAATAAAAATAAATAAACTAGTTAAAAATATTTAGAGAGATCAAAAAATACAGAAGGAAAGGAATTAAAATTACAAAATGAAAGCATACTGTAGTAAAAAAAAGAAAAGTGAAAAGATAATGAAAAAATCTGAGCACCGCTGTAAAGAATACGCGTGGGTCCTTCAGACTGATTTGGCATGTTGCGAAGCAACTTGGCTGCGCAAGCAGCCGCTAGCTTCTATCTTGTGTTTGTACAAAGACGATGAAGAAATGCTTTGCGAGAAAAGAGCTTTAGAGACTATTAGGAAGCTTGCCCAGATGGATTTAAAAAAAAAAAAAGAAGAAGCAAGAAATTAAGATACAATAATGATTTAACATAAAAATAATGGTAAAGAAACACGCGAAATGAAAAATTACTTAGGCAAAATGGATGCAAGGTCAGCCCTTTGTACGGTGAAGAAATAAGAAAGCGTTTTCTAAATGCAGACTAGCTGGTGGTCAATAAACAAGTCAATATCAGGAAACAGTATTAAATAAGAGTGCAGTTCGCTGGTGTTTTGCATTTTTAGGATTTTCAATATCGTAATCAGGCAGTCTTTTGATCAAATCGTTATTAATGTTTGGGAAATTGGAATAAAAATTTTGAGCGAAAGGGAACAGACATTAATTATTGTTTTGAAAGAATTTGGAAAATCCATGCAGAACAACAAATAATTTATCCTCCTTGTTTTGAGCGTTTTGCAGATCATTGTACATGGAATGTAGGCCATCTTTAGAAAATAGCAAATTCGTTAATTAGCTATTTTCTAAACTAACAATCAGTGGACTTGTTCATTGATATACGGCCAGATCAGAAGACTAAATAAGTAGCGAAGTCGTTGTCGACAAGCTGTCTAAATATCCAGTAGTTAATGTTTGTCTCATTACGCAATGTTTCAAGAAAAAAAGTTTGTCTCACATGTGAATTAACTTTAGCATTAACACACCAAATATTAATAAAACCAAGTAATTTTCAGAAGTAATGTGGCAAATATATATATATTACACTGAAACAAGATACACTTTTTTGTTTCATACAGCAAACAGTAAGAGTTTACAAGGAAACAGATAAATTGTAAGAATTCAGAGTTTACAAGGAAACAGATAAATTGTAAGAATTCAAAATCGTAAGTCAGGATGACTAAACGGACTATTCGATTCAGGATAAATCAAAAGTAAATAGATCGGGAAGATAAAGATATTCATACATTATAATTTATTAAAAATGATACATATTTTCGTCAGTCATTGAAGGTTGTGTTTCTTCGTACGCGGCCTCATGTTGAGGGCCAATTAATTTGTATCTTGGACTTTTCAAATATGTAGGATATCACTTCAATAAGGAGATAAACAATTTTATTTTAAACACCGGTTCACGGTTACGATACACAGGCCCAAAACAACTACGATTTGTGAAGCCGCTAGCTTCCATCTTGAGTTGGGGTCCTTTTGAAGTTATGAGGTAATACATTGAAAACGAAAACAGGTGAAGACTAAAAGGTGACTTGCCCAGTTATATATATATATATATATATATATATATATATATATATATATATATATATATATATATATATATATATATATATATATATATATATATAAATAATTAAAATATAAATATACATATACATATATATATACATATATATAAAGAATTAAAAGAAAGAGACATATAAAATTTTGAAGTAATCTAAACAAAATGAGGAAGGTTTCCTTAAATTTTCTCCTTTTAATCTGTCTATTTAATGCATTCATTTTGGTAATCTTTATTTTTTAAAATAATTCTTCTTTTAAATTTTTAATTCGTCAACCTGACTTAACTTTAGAAATTGTTCTTTAAAATTCTATTCGTCTTTTCTTAAATTTTTATAAATTTTTTATTCAACCTTTAACTATTTTAATTATTTTCCAATTTTAAATACTTTTATTTTATAAATTTTTACTCCCCACATATTATTAGCTAATGCCGTTCTACTTCCTAAACCGCTCACCAGATAGCAGCCTACGGCACTCTCAAATCAAACATCGCTGTGAACAAGATTTATGTCTTGTAAATAATTTTTGTATTCAATCAAGTTTGAATTAAGTCACCTGCGTGTGGTTTTCCCATTTCCCACCTATTTGGGGATGTTTTTTTCTTTTTATTTATTCCCTTCTGTAACCTTCCCTTTGTTTTTATTTAATCCCCCGACGTCAAGTCACGTAAGTACCATCTTCCCCCATCCCTTTCTACTATATATTGAATTTATATTTTACTTATAATCAGGGCCGGATTTTCCCATAGGGTAACTACACTTCAGTCTAGGGCCTCAAGATCAAGAGGGGCCTACATTCAAATTGTTAGCAAAATTAAAATTACACTATTCTAAAAACAGTAAACACTAAAACACTGAATCGAAAATAAGGAAAAATTCTACACATATTTTATTATCTCTCATGCAATTTACAAACTTAAAAATGGGAGGTGGAATAGCCTAGGTCCTCTTTTCATCTAAATCCGGCCCTGCTAATAATTATACTTTTCTTAATTAATTTGCATCCCCGCTAATTTTTCTTATATGTTAATAATTGGGGATTAACACCTTTGGTAATGGAGCCCCCTTCCTCCCCGCCTTCTCCCTTTCTTCATCTATGGGGATATGATTCCGAGGCTTCTTGAGAGAGGAATTGACATTTTTAATCATTACCAAACGCTTGTGGTCTTAGTATTTTGGTAAATATAGGCATGGCAATTTTTCAGTAAATACGGGGTGTGACGGATACTGGACAAAACACAACTATATGTACCTTCCTTATAGACTAAATTTTTATGTTTATAAGCAGTTAATTACATAAACTAATTCAGTACATGAATTCGATAGGACTGAAAAAAATCAGCAACTCACATCTGAAACCGAAAGAATATCTGAATTTTTGTGCTTTATCTTTTACACAACTTTCAAAACAATGGTGGCGCTAGTGTTCATTGGATGGCGTAATAAGCACATGTGATCTTTAATAGGCAATAAGCAGTTTAAAATTAGGTAAAGCTGACGTGACAAATATTATTTTATCATATGAACTTTTATAAATATCTGCTGTTTATAATATTGAAGGAAGCTAATAAGAAAAGAATAAATTTTACTTAAAATGTTTGAGGACAGGTGTCATGCATAAAGATGTGTTTTGAAATTTTTATTGGAAAAGGGTTGTCTTATTTTTTGATAGTAAGAAACGTAGCTGAAGTTTTGACATGCCTAGAATGTAAACTATGAAATCTGTTTGTCATACAATTGAGGCTTACGAGCCATTTACATATATGAATCTGAGATAACAGTCAAGTTATAGATATTTACAACCATTTTTTGAGTGGGAAACGCAAGCATGTCGGTTGATATGTTGACAAGCTATATTATATATTATGAAGAAATCTGACACAACGAAACTATTTTATTTTTCTTTTGAATTTAATCCTTTTAAGTAACTGAGATGTACTTGGTAGATTAAACGAAACATTAAATTGATTATTATTCATAATTTGGTTTTTTTTGTCCAGAGAAAGATTTTTTATTAAATTTATCAGGTTCGGTAATTTCAAGACTTGAAAACGAAGAAAAGCTCGTTAAGATTTTTAAAAGCCATTTATTTGCTAATTGTAAAATATATCAATCAAATGTCAACTATAATATCTGGAAATATAATATTCATGCATGTATGTGCTAAAAATTGTAATAAGTTATACTGCCAAACAGAAATAGTTTTATGATTTAAAAATTTCATATATAAAATGTTCGACACTATCATAAATGCTGCTATCATTCCGCAACACAGTTTTAAATAAGCTATTCAAAAATGATGCTGATAAAATTCAACAAATGCAGTAGAGTTAAGGGAACTCATTTAATATAATCATATATGATTATTTGTTTCACCAAAACGAATGTTGGTCATTATATTATGATAAAGATGGATAAAATTTTTGTTCATCTGGTTATACTAAACCTTTCTTATCGCCAAACCCTTTCTTATCACTTTTTTTTTTTAAAAACTATTATTGTATATTAAAATTGTTTGAAAGAGTAGGTTCCAAAATTTTATTAGTGTCTGTATCGTATTTTACTCTCAAGCTAATTAACATGTCAAACACAGGCTTCTGGGGAGAGGGATTGTGCAGCGTGAAACAGCAATGGGTCCGCCAGGCGGCGCTATCAGTTATTAGGGGAAAGGGGAATTTTCCTTCAACTGTAGGGAAGATTGTCCGCTTCCTGTGTGTCACCGTCACTTTTTTATTAATACGGACGTCTGGGAGGAGGAATTGTGCACCCTACGCTTAGGGAAAAAGGGGAATTTTTAGGCAGGAATGGTGTGCACTGTTCCTCCTTGGGAAAGCACTCGATTCCTCCCAGCCCATTCCTAAGAAGTGGTACTTTAAATATTTAGGAGGAACTCGCGCTGCACACTATTCCTGCTACCCTATTTTTGGGCAGAAAATATCTCGAAAAGATGAATACTCACAGAAATATCTTAGATGTAGATTTCAAAGAAAAGTTTCTGTTAGTAAAATAAGGCAGATTTTATGTTATAAATATATTGAAATTTTATATTCATACGAAATTTATGCCACCAAAATGAATTTATATATGTTGAATGATACAAGATATTGGAGTTTAAAAAAATAGATAATTAAAATACATTGGCTTAAAATTATAAATTAATTCTAAATAACATCTATGGTTCTTTTACTTTAATTATAATTTTTGTGTTTATAGATAATATTTAAAAAGAATTGCAAGCTTTTAAAATTCCATATTTTTACATGGGGATGCAGTTTAGAGAGCAATATATTTATACATCATTTACAATCTTTTTTTAAATTATTATACTTTTCATCGTATTTTTTATTTATATTTTCATCATATATTGTACATATGTTCCTTCATATAACTGATTATTATCAAATTATGATCTTTAATGGTGAATGAGAATTTATTAACTATCTTGATAACTTACTGTATGTGTAATGATTTAAAAAAAATATTGCCTCACATGCTGTTGAAATTTTTATACTGGGATTCAATTTCTTGTACTCATTCATTTTATATTCTATATTAATTGCCATGTAACAATATTCAATAAATTTTATAAAGAAATGTAGGAAATATAATTTATTTAAAAGTTAATTCAGAAATAGATGTTAGTACGCAAAATTTATGTATCAGTGATTTTTTCAATGACTGTTTATTATATTTACAAGTACTGATAACTGTATTTTTTATTATAACAAATATATTTCCACGTCAAAATTTTTATTTTTCAATACTAAAAATTGCTGAGGAAGAAAAAAACATATTGGTTAATGAGTCAAATGAAAAGAAATATTTACTGTTTAACAACTTTCATGCACAGGGCCAGATTTTCCTACAGGCTAATAGACTTCAGCCTAGGGCCTCAAGATCAAGAGGTGCCTGCATTCAAATTGTTAGCAAAATTAGAATTACACTATTCTAAAAACAGTAAACACTGAATTAAAAATAAGGAGAAGAAATTCTTCTAATTTACCATTTCTTTTAAATGTATATTTAGATCGAATCAATTCTTAAATTAAATAACTATTAATATAAAATTTAATATGATATACAATTTTATATTTTCTTTTTTGTGATCTGGATTTTGTTTGAATGAAGCTCCGTTTTTGGTTTAGTTTAAAACTTAAACTTTAAATGTGAATTATTATGAAATAAATTTATTTGAATTGAATTTGCTTTAATCTTCAATGTATTGAATATATTCATTTAATTTTATAGAAAATATGATAATTTTTATTATTTGAATTTTGTTTCTTTGTAAATGTTGTGTGTAATGTTCGATTAGTTATTGTTACTATATATGGGGCTGAGAATAGATGTCGATAAGTGTTCGACTGTTTTTTTTTTTTATTATCCGTGCCACATTTTTGTAAAGATTAGTACCAATTACAACATGCTTCATTTAATATAAGATATATATATCATAGTAAAGATGTATTTCATTATCATTACTGTGATATATATCTCTTATGTAATTTACAAACTTAAAAAAATGGGAGGTGAAAGGACTTCTTTTCATCTAAATCCAGCCCTGTTTATGCATAATAAAAAAGTGTGCTTCATATTTTAGATTTCTTACACTATTGAAGATTAAGTAAAGCAAAAAATTTATTTTCCATTTATTTGAAAAATTCACGAAAATTTATTTTCCTTACTGGCCATAAATTGATACTCATGTTTAGATGTTTTTATTGCAAATTTGATAATTTCAGAAGAAATTTCAGAAAAATTATATTTTAAAAAGACAGGGTAATACATATAGCTTTTTAAATGTTTTCGTTTCAAAAAGTAAAAACAAAAATATAGTCCAAAATTTTATTAAAAAAATCACTAACAGCACAGTAATGATAGCAAATTATTGCTATTTACAACAATAAATATACATAATTCTTCTTGAAAACTATTACTACAAATATAGACATCTCTCAAATGACTGTGCTGGGAAAAGCTTTTAACAGGCAGCTGGATTATTGATGTGAGATATGCATACAATAAACTATATCTTCGATTTGCCTGTTAGGGAAACAAAATAATAAAAATTAAAGGATATTCACTAATGTTATGTCATAAACACATGCTTGGAATACTCATACTCACTTTTGAAATACGAAGACACAACTTGTCATTCACTTTGGTTAATTTTGGGTGTCTCTGGAGTGGCAATTTTCTCACCTAATAAACAAAATTTTTGTTAGGGAATGATACATAAATTTAAATTGATTTTGAAAGTGAGATAATGTTGAAATAAAAAATTGAGTAATTCAGAAAAATTGATACTACAAATCAGAAAACCCAAAAGATATACTTTATAAGCAAAAACAATTTTCTCATACTATAATGTTTTACTTTTTACAGTAGTATGTTTTAAAGTAATAAATGACACCGAGAGAAATTTTTTAATCAAAAAAATTAAATTATAAAGTTCTAGTAGGACTGGGAACTACTAACTATCAAGAAATTTTACAATAAACAGTTTCAATTTTCATGAATATTCGGGGAAATACTATATCATGTTTTTAAACTAAAATAATGTTTTTTCAGAAATACTAAATCTTACAGCATATATGGACTTAATTTTCATTGGTGGATTTTAAATGGTGTTTTCATTTCAAATATTAATTAAGCTGTTAATTATTGTTATCAAAATTATATTTGCAATTCTAATTTAATACAAAATCTATTGAATTTAATCAAACAATTTTGCAAATTGTTTTCTCTCCGCAATTTCAACTTCAAATTTTCAGGTGAATATTTAATATTGCACATTTTCATTAGGTCGCGTGAAACATTCTTTAATTTTCTGATACAAACCCCTGAAATCTTTCTATGACGAAAAGAATAACTTTTATAGACATCTATTTTTTAATGTTTGATAAAAAATTTAATTTAAATACATTTCCTTTACTAAAACAACAATTATTACTTAATGAACTTGAACAAATCTTACTGAACCCCTAAACAAATACTACGTCACTTCGCCATGTGGTATCAACTTAATTTCAAATCAATTCTACCGAGTAACATTGGTCTATTAACTCAGCATATTTAGATGTGTTGAATTCCATAATAAAATTTCTAATTCAACTTTTAAGTGTTGATTTTAATATTTTCGTAAATAGAAAGTTGAGTTTAAAAACAATTCATTTAATTTTATTTAATGTTATTCCCATTGCATACATCAGAAAATTCCTCCTTTGATATAAATGAAAAAATAAATAAATATTTGCCTAGGAGCATAAGCCGTTGAAGATTTTCTATGACAAAAGAAAACTTAATAAGATATCTTTTTTTTTTTTTTTTTTATGTCCGACAAATATTTGTTCTAATTAAAAGCAAAATTCTTTTCATTCAAGAAATAGAAATACATTAATCAAGAAACTCCATAAAAATGTTGTTCTACTAATTGAAACTACTCGAGTGACAGCTGGCTAACTAATCATACCAGAGTGATTCAATAATATGTCATTTAAAACAGCGTAATACTATGCGATAACAACTTTACGATTAAAATTAAGTCTGCTTATTAAGATTGCAGTCTGCTTTTTTACTGACCTGGGGCCGCGCGTACGCAGCCCCAACTACCAAAAATTATGCACCCCAAGCAACCGCAGTTTGCGGATGTGGCGAACGTCAGCCTCATCGAAGTGCTATGATGGGCCTCTGCTCGGGAGATCCCTTCTTGATCAGGGATGACTCCAGTGCCAGGTAAGTATGCTGGAACTGCTTACGAAATTGATCATATACACAAATACTTTAATTTAAAAGTGGTAGAACTATCAAATGAACACATTTATGTATTTTAAATGTATAAGACAGAATTTAAACAGCGTGTATGATAGATATAAAGTATTTCGTTTAAAAAGAATTGAAATTTATGATTATTAAAATTTCTATCTAAAATTTGTATTTTTCAACAAATAATTTGGGGGCAGATAATAATTTTGGAGTTTTGATAAACATGATACAATGTAAGTTCCTTAAAGAAAACAATTTATTCTTTAACTTGGCAAATGCATTTTAAATATAATGTGTTAAATGCGGGGTCAATTATTGTATATATCTTCAAAATGGGAGAAATTGAGACAGCAAGTCTCAAGATAGAAGCTAGCGGCTGCTTCGCACCAACACAAATCGTCCTCGTGTGAGACAGCAAGATTCATCGAAGGTTTACCATAAAAGTCTGCTTTATTTTTTTTTCAGTTTTGATCATCAACCCAATTGAAGATCATGCCTAATATAATTCCTTGCCTTCATCAATGAATGTTTACGAATTTGTAAGAAAAATAATGATTTCATTACTTTAAAATTGATATATAAAATTTTATTTTATTAAATTTGTCAGGGGATCCCTGATATATCGCTGTAATAATTCAAGTGATGGCGAAATCTCTATTTTAGCCTGCACAGCTATCTATGAAATCCTGGTGCCTATTCACAGCATGAGCTTTAACGTAGTAAGAATCAATATCATTAAATCATATAGCGATCGTCAGAAATTTCGAATTGAAAATTCAGTTCTGACTGCTAAAAAATTTATAATAATAATAAAAAAAAAAAAAACTGCATTATGAATTGAAGTACCTTAATCACATAGCGATCTCTGATACCTATTTTAATTGTAGAGGTAAATTGTAAATTGCTCTTTGACTGTTTCTAAAATTAGGTAAAAATAAATCTTCCCTTTTTTTTTTATTTTATTATTACTATTATTTAGGGTAAGAAATTAAATATAAGATAAATAAGAATATAATGAGTTAAAATTTAATAAACAAAAAAAAAAAAAAAAATTAAAACAATTATTATTGAAATGGAATTTTTTAATTTTATGATTCATCTTCGTATATTGTGTAGGGGAATGTTTTTCTGTTGTCTTTATTTCATAGTAATTTTTCTGTTCAAATTATGTTCGATTTTAAGAGTGACATTAATTTTAATATTTTTGTGACATTTGTTAATCATTTGAAGTTTTTAATTATTCTCATTAATACTTTTTAATCCTACAATATCTGTAATGAATATTGTTACAGGATATTTATTATTTTTATTTCAAAAATGAGTAGAAAATTATTGGAATTTTTGTATATTGATTTATTGTTTCATATATAATCCAAATTCAATTATTAGACATTCCAACATGCTATGCATTTAACATAAAAACAAGTAATATAAAAAAAAAAAAAAATTTTAATGCAAAAAGTCCTTTATAAATAATTTTCATTTATTTTTTTAAGTTTATCTGGCGCCATCTATTGGTAGATACATGCAACTTAAATCTAAAAAATATATAATTAATTAATTTAATTTAATGAATGAATTAATACTAGAAAAACTGTATTAACATCCAGTGTCATCCACCAGAAGTTAAAAAAAATGTATTTAAACTTGAGTGGATGAATAAAAAGTATTTTATGAACGATGGAAAATTTGAACATATATATAGGGAGATATATATATATATGATGATTTGATAGATATATATAGGAGAGTGTGAGCTAATAGAAGGAATTGAAACAGGATGTAAATAAAGGTTATTATAGGAAAGCTTTTTATAACATTAGTCAACAAATTTATTCAGATTTTTATTTAAAACCAGATAATCATTTCATCATATATAAACCAAAATCATTTCCTCATAAGAAATAAATAAAAAGTGTAAATTTGTAATTCAATTTAAAAAATAATGATTGTACAAAATATATCAATTATAAAAATGAGTGTCTTTTTTATATTTCTGGTTCATTCTCCTATATATTTCAAAATTCGTTGTGATCAAGCTATGCCTGTTAAAATGTTAGTGTTAAGTTTATTTAATCATGGATTAAAAATCTGACAAATGTTGAAATATTTTTGTTTTGTTATAAAGCTGAAATTAGGGAGAATAAAATATATATAATTAAAACTTCTCACAGATAATTAAAAAATTATTTTTAATTATCAAGAAGATTATTTTTAATGTTATTTTTTTAATTATTAAGAAGATTAGATTATTCCCTTTGAGGTGTCCTGTCTCTTGTAAACATAATACTGATAAATAAATGCTGGATACATTTCATGCAAATTAAGTTTCATTTCTTAAAAATAAAATTGTTTTTAAAAAGAGTTTGAGATTTTATTAACTATGTTCAAATAAAAATTTTAAATAATGTATATAAAATGAATTGCAAAAATTTGTTTGTCTTTATAAATTAAACTACTTGAAAATTTCAAAAGAATAGAGAGACGTAAAAACTTTCATTTTTATATTTTACAGTTACAGCTGGATATTATAAATAAAAAGTAAATAAAATAAAAGAGCAAAATATATGTGATTTGTAAAGTGCTACTAAAGTACCTTAAAAAATATTCTGCCATTTGTTTTAAAACAACAGCAAATGCAATGATCACATGAAAGAAATAATTATAATAGTTTGTATAGTTTCTTCTTGCTTCATATTTTTATTAAAAAAATTGTCTGAGAAATACAACTCAGTTTTTTATTTACTTCATTTTTATAGGTACATTTCTAACAAATAATTTGTTGTTTTTGTTAAGTTAATTAATGTGTATTAAAAAAATAATTTAAAAAAAGATTTAACATTGGAAAGAATTTCTTTTACTGATTAAGCATATTTTGCTTGTTCAAATTTGTCCTCTCAATATGTTGTTAATAAAATTTTCCATTGTCCTCCCATATATGTATGGAATGTTTACTTTTTGACAGTTTCTAATTCAAATTGTATAAGCAAACTTAACTAACAACATCAACAATAAAAAAAATAATAATAAAATCAGATAAAAGCATATTAATATTGTAATTGATAATTGTTTTATCTGGTAATTTATTTGCTAAATAATCATTTAATAGTTGCTTTCGATATGATATAGCAATAAAAAATCATAGATATAAATAATATGGCAGTAATGAAAATTTAATATTTTAATTACATTGGCAAATTATTTTTTTCAGTAAATAAATTTAATTCGTAGAACTTTTATAATGTCAACAATGTTCAAAATTTTGAGAAGTTAAACTGTCGTAGTGATTACAAATATAATAAAAAGTATATTTCAGCATTTATATCAATTGAAACAACCTGGACTATTCTTTGTTATTGTCAATAATATAAAATTCCTTTTCAGAAATATTTCATTTTTCAGAAAACTGGGATTTATTATATCTGTGATCATTAAACTTAAACCTCTTGTAAATTTCCTAGAATAATGGTTTTTAAGAAACTAAATAATTTTTTTAGAAATTTTCTTTTAAGTGATAATAAACATGCATAAATTAAAATTTAATTGTATAGCTACAATAAATAAATATTTCTTCCTTCAGCCAAAGAATTAGATTTACAGTGAAATATGAATTTATTTTTTTTTCATAGATATGACAAATATAAATAATTTTTTAAAATATAAAAGTCTCAAAAGATAATCAATTTCCCAGCAAACATTCTCTAAAAGACCCAAAGATGGGTATATTTAAACTTAAAGAGAATATCTACAAGTTATAATACATAAAAACATATTTAAAATTCATGTACACAACATAACAATGTTACAGTTATGAATGAGCTACTCCATGTTAATAAAACATTTATATACATAATATATATTGAAGTACAGAATTCTAAATCATACTTATCCTGCATTATTAAGAAATTAATCTTAAATCCATTACATTGTCATCTTTACTTGCTTTCAACATACTTTTGGAATTAAAGAGTTAAGTGCTATGGTAAAATTTTTCTTAAATAAAAATATCATAATTAACATGTATAAAATGAAAATTTTATTGTATCACAGTGTAATAAATTAAAAATTGCTTCCTTCAGTCAGGGCTTAGATTAATGGTGAAATGCACGAATTTGATTTTCAAATTGATATGTCAAATACAGAAAATTTTAAATTATACAAATTCTCAATAGATAATCAATTTACTAGCAAACATTCTCTAAAAGACTTAAGAAATGAATAAATTTAAGTGTTAAATAGAATATCAACTAGATATAATAACTAAAAACATATTTTTAAAAAATGCCCACAACATAACAATGGGGCAGTTATGAAGAATTTCCTCATGTTAATAAAATATTCATATAACATAATATATATCAAAGCACAGAATTCTAAATTCTAGCTATACAAAATTACTGAAAATTAAAAATAAATTTGAAATTCATTCATTGTCATCTTTACTTTCATTTGACAATTTTTGAAATTAATGTTAGGGCTATGTTTTTATGCATTATTAACTTTTTCAATATGAAAGTCTGCCATTTTTAAAATTCTATAACATTTTTGGTACTTACGTATTAACGGTACCTTGGCGACAGTTGCGCCAATAAAGAGCACAAACGCCAACCGCAGCTACAGATTTGGCGGTTTTTAAGTGGCACCAATCTATTCTATTGGTTTGGTAACCTTAGTAGCTGTTAGATTGGCGACACTTAAAACCGCCAAATCTAGACCAGGTCAAAAATTAATACGTAAGTACCCACATTTTTTTCTTGTTTTGAAAGTAAATGTTTCAAAATACGTATTTGAAAACTCTTTTGCATTTAAAATATAACTACCCTTTTCTAATTTATCCCTATTGATCTTTTTACCTTCTAAGTGTTTCAATAGACATAAATAAAACTATTGATTTGTTAAAGATAATTTATACTAAATTAGCTAGGTAAAAATGAAGTAGTAAATTAATTTCAATTACTAACTTACATATCCTTCTTTTTTATTATATGTGTCAGATTATATGTATCTAATCTCTACACAATCTCTATTTGATTTCAGCTTTGTTAAAAAAGCACACCCTTGCATAATGATTCCTTGAATTTTGTACGAATAATCTCATGTATAAAATAAATATTAGAACCAATAGGTTCAATTATTTTGATCAAATCAAAAATAGGATAAATATATTGGATAAAAAAGAATAAAAATTTAAACGAAAATAAAAACAAAAAAAAAACCTCATCTTTATCTTTTTATAGTTGACATAATTTATGTACTTTTTCATTTTTTTTTAAATATAACTATAATAAAAAATACAAATTTTCATTTAAACAAATAGTTTTTTATATACTTTATATATAATTTCAGAAAATTTATTTATGAATAATATTAAAAAATTTACTTACGTATTAACGCCACCACAGCTACAGATTTGGCGGTTTTAAGCGGCGCCAATCTGCACTTACAATTTTTGTGACAAATCATAAAATATATAAAACACTTTCAAAATTCAATACACATTGTATAAAAACAAAGTAGTCAATCGAATTTCAATGAAAAATGGGTCGATTTAGAGTTTAACACAGATTCAAAACAGTCTGTTTTGGAGCATTAGCAGCCTCTTTTTATTGGCACAACTTCTGCTGCGGTGGCGTTAATACGTACGTACCAAAAAATTACTATAATAATTTCTGTTTATATTAATTTTTATGCTTGATGCATATTTCTAACTAATATTATGCAATAAATAAGAAAAAATGTTTTTCTGCATCTGTTAACAAAATATTAAAAAATACTATTACAATATTCTGCTTATTAACGGTACCCAGCGACAGTTGCGCCAATAAAGCGCACACGCGCCAACCGGTTTTGAATCGCGACACTTAAAAACCGCCAAGTCTGTCGCCAAGGTACCGTTAATACGTAAGTACCCAATATTCTTAATATTGTAGGATTGAAAAGTATTAATACATCATATAAAGGATTTTAAATAAACAAGAAAATTTGTTACTTTCATTGTGCCATTTCAAATGCCAAAAAAAAAATAAAACATTCAAATTAATGTCACTCTTACAATCAAACATAATGCGAATGACTACGGAGTAAGGACAACAGCAAAAGAAGCTTCTATCACAGAATATAAGAAGTTGGCCGCGCCCCACCTCGATTCCAAAATTCCTCTCCTGCTTCGTCTGAAAATTTCCCTAGATATCAAGGGTAATTTCTATGTATAACGTCGCGTGCAATTTTAAATTTGATACCAATAGTAATTAAAAAAAAAAAAAAGCTCTTAACAATTTGTGTAAACATTATGCTTCCTTTTGTCTACTTTGTTGCTGTTTCATGCATTGTATTCTCTTCTTAAGTTTTTCCAAGATGGAAACTCGGGGTGCCACCATCATCCTCAAAGCACAAAGAAAGGAATCGCCAACATAAAGAACAGTTTCCTTTTTTCTACTTTGCTGCTGTCTCATGTACTGTATATATCTCTTCATCTGATGTTTTTTCCATGATAGATGCTAGCTGCTACCTTGTAGCCAAGGAGCTACGTTAAATACAAATTTGTAAACATTATGCTTCTCTCTACATAATTCTAATTTTGGTATTACTTTCTTGAGCCAGTAAACTATTCAAATCTAGCACCACGCCTTATCTATAGATTAAATTCTCTCAAATGAGATTAAAAAAAAAAAAAAATATTCGCTTCTTATTGGTAACTTGATGGAGGGCTTGATCGCGCAGCGACCACACCTCTACTTGGCGAATGGTGAGCAGTGACTTGTGGTCGAGCCCTTTGCCAATTATTAGAAAAATCAGAGAGGGAATTAAATAATATAAACATTACATAATTAATTAACACATTTAATAACCTCAAGAATTTAACCAGCATACGTAAATACGTTTTTAATATTACCTATACAATTTCTACTCTTTAATTAGAAACCACTCAGATCGAGCTTCTTCCATCTCCATATTTAAAAAGGTATAGAGTGCGATCATCAATGGCCGAGGACACCGAAAGGTACCCAAAAAGCCATCTTCACGCTCAGGAAGAAACCCCAGGTATAATCATCGTAGTTGGGTTTCTCTGCGAGGTTCGATGAGTGAACCATTCTTTAAAAATGATCCTATGAAGTATGATCTTAATTTCTGGAGTGCAACGATTTTATTATATATGATTCTAGTTATTTTTAAAAGTGGTAAATAAAATCGAACTGATTAAAATTGCCTAAGTTCCTTTCATTTTTCTCAGTATTATTAAATCTCAAACCATAGAAAACTTAAGGAAAGGCGATCAAAAGTAAAATTATTCAAAACTATAGATTTTGAATAGTTTTATCATGAAGAATTTTAGTTCCAACGTGAAACATTTTTGTGTTCTGAGAAAATTTTTTTTTTTATTTCTTTAACAAGTTATAGAGATCTTGTTTTCAAGCCTTTCCAGAATCAGGAAGTTTCTGTTCGCAGTGGAGCCCCATACTGGACTTGCATATGCTATGATAGGTCTGAGATAGGAGAGATAGATTAGTTTTTAAGTTCCAGTGTTAGAAGAATTTCTGCAAATTAAAGGATAGAGTTTTCGTAATAGGTTATTGAATTTAGTGCGAATATATTGGATATGAGAATTATAATTAAGTCTGCGATCAAGAATTACTCCAAGGTATTTAGTTTCTGTAGACCAGGAAATGTTAGTATTATAAATAGTAATATGAGGTGGGTTATAGTTATTTTTTCCTGGTGAATAGCACTGCTTCAGTTTTCGTGACATTAAGTTTAATTTTCCAATTATTAAGCCATATTTCTAACTGATTGATGTAATTTTGTAAGTTTTTCTGAATAATGTTGAAGTTTCTCCCCTGTGTAGTATAGCAGTGTCATCCGCGTAGAGTGTTAATTTAATCTTGTGATTCTTGGTTGTTTAGGTGAATGTGAATCGGTGTATGTAGACGGAGCACCTTAGTCGCGAAGCGACAAACCTCCAAGTAGCAGCATAGAAGATATTTTCAGTCGGTCAAAGCCCATTGTAAATTGTTAGATCATTGCATAATTTATATTAAAAAGAAATATAGAAATTTTAAGAGAAAAACAAACATTAAAACGAAAACTATCAAAAAGATACCAAAGAAACAGAACCGTAGCACAAATGAGCACCCACGCAGTAGCAGTTCAAATAAACGAACACGCGAAACGCGAACCTAAAACAAGTATAACCAGGACCATAGACAAAAGTAAAAAAAAAAAAAAGAAAAAACCCGTCTACTTAATACATGCTTCGGTCTTTTATGATAACAAGGAATTGAAATGTCATAATTAAATTTGGTTAAATCATTAATTACAGAATTATTAGAACTATTGATAGAATCATAAAAATTTTTAGCAATTTAGCAACATATTCACGAAAGCTAGGCATAAAAACCAAAAAAAATAATAATAATAAGTTTGGCGGGCCAAGATAAATTTTTCTAAAATTTAAAAAACAATATACTAATATTACAATTTAAATATCTTAATGAGATGAATGAAATTGCGATTTCAATTTAAAAATTCCTTATATTGAGGTTCGAAATATGATGCACTGATATTTGATGATTTACTTTTGAGGAACGAGGCTAAATGCTGATCTTCCAGTCTTCTGAAATAATTCTTTCTAAGGTTCATAGTTGAAAACATTTGTTCACATATATAAGATGAAGCAAACATAGCACTGATTTCTGGGCGTTATAAATTTGGGAAACTTACTTTCGATAATGATTTGCAAAAAACCTAACTTCGGCATATTTAGAAACAACTGCTTGAGATGATTGGAACTCAATTCATTCAACCAGCAAATCTGACCTCACTGCTTCACAATTTACGTTGAAAGGCATGATAAAGATATCCATTCTGTTTGAATGGCATTGAAATCTGCGTTCGAACTTTTTTTTTTTTTCCTTCTAATGCAGCTGGCAAAAAGACCGTGATCTTCACCATAAATGCTGCACCAATGTTACTCACTTTGCATTACTCAGGGTGCGTGTGTAACGTGATGGTAAGCTACGGACGCGGAGTAACAATGCCCCCGCAGCGCTCTACGATCCTCTTAGGACCGGGACCTACGGCTTAAAGTGGATTCCCGAACCACTACAAACACCCATGGCAAAAGCCGGGATTTGAACCCGATACCTGTGGTACCTTACGCCAGAGCGCTAGCCATTCGGCGTTCGAACTAAATATACGGTTTTTTCAAGTCATCTTCATAATTTTAAGGTTCTCTTCATTTATTGAGGGTATTGAATTTAACCTTGGGAAATGAGACAAGTCGTTCTAAGCTAGCTGCCCAGCAAACAGATTAAGTTTTAGTTTAAAAGTCGATTTATTTTTGTAGAACAAAAATAGAGAAAGTAAAAAGATCATCAGTCCTTTGGAAAAAATAACATTTAATCAAAGTAGATAGATATATAATATATATTTCTTTTAATCTGCCTCGGACCGGCAAATTAGAATTCTATCCGCGGGCCGGATAGAATCTTCTGGCGGGCCGTAGTTTGCCCATCCGTGATTTAGATGTTGCTGTCGACTAAACAACAACGATAAAAGATTTGTTGAGGATTACAGGACCTTTCAAATCCCTAATATACAATCCTGCTGGTAGATAGGAGAGATTTATTCCATTGACT
The DNA here is from genome assembly GCA_021605095.1 of Caerostris extrusa. Taxonomy (NCBI): domain Eukaryota; kingdom Metazoa; phylum Arthropoda; class Arachnida; order Araneae; family Araneidae; genus Caerostris; species Caerostris extrusa. Next base: position 29,485 of record BPLR01003444.1, read on the forward strand.
TGCCTAATAAATTGAGCAGAGTTAGATGGTGTACAAAATAGAAACCGCCTATGCATTAATAAATATTAATATACAATAATAATAATAGACAAGCAATATTAGAATTACAAATGCTGATTATGTACTAATAAAGGATTTTGAATGAAGGTAAGAATTATGGCTGTGGATGAGGTCTTTTTTAATTTTTCTCGAGACGGTGATATTTGCATTCAATTTTTGCTTCATCAATATTGTAGAGATTATGATAATGTATTTGGAAAAAAATATTCACGATGAATGCTTTAAGACACAAAGTAAAAGAAACAGATGATTTATTCCCGATATTGAATAAACGACATCATCGCTGCTTGGCGACACAGTCGGAATAAAAGCTAAACTGCTCTAAACGAACTGGCTTCCCCCACCATATGTTGAATGATGTTCTTATCACTATATTTTGTCATACCTTATATTGGAGTGGAAAAAAATTACTACTTTCTAAGGAGCCTGAATGTCTGGCGCTCTGTGCCACAGGTTTCGGATTCGAGTTCTGGCGGTGCCTTGGATGTGTGTAGTGGTTCGGAATCCACTTTAAGCCGTAGATTCCGGTCTCATATGGCTGTAGAGAGTCTGAGCCATAAGTCAGACTTCTACCTACAGGTCCTCATCACAACAGAAGCTGCCCCCCCTCCCCCTTAACCATCAGTCTATACGGACTCGTAGGCTTGGTCTAGATGTTCTATCAAGTGGGATAAGAAACAACAACAGTACTTTCTAATGAAAATATTATTATACGTACAAAGGATTCTGAAAAATATATTTATAGAGTAAAAAGGACATAATAGTAACAGAATGCGCCAGAAGAACAAAATTGCAGTCAAATTTTGCTGTCCCCGTCCACAATAAAAACTAAGTTTCCGTCAAGGTCGAACGGCGAGTGACAGGTCAACGCTTTACCCTAAGTTATAAGAACCATGGTTCTTTGTGGCTTAACGCAAGAAGAATTTGATGTTTGTCGCTATACCGTCTTCTTTTTGTATATTTAGGGTTAATTGTTTAATTAGCCGGGAACCTACAGCTTAAGTGGATTCTAACCACCAGCAAACATTCACGGCAAGATTCGAACCTGAAATCTAAGGTACCAAATTCTCTGATTAGTTGGTTTTTAGGGTCGCCATGGCACCGAGTGGAATATTTGCTGCCATGGAAGCATTAATGTTTTTTTTTTAAAAAATATGCATTCTCGGAAATCTGTAATTTTGGAAATTCTATTTTGAAGTACAAATTATTGTTCTCGATTTAAAAATGTTGATGTTGCTTATCCCACTTGGTAGATATCTAATCTAAACCGAGCCCATGAACCCGTATGGTCTCATGGTTGAAGGGGAAGGAAGCAGCTTCTGTTGTGAAAGAGATCTCGTAGGTAGAAGTCTGACTTTTTGCTCAATAATGCTCTAACAGTCATAGGAGACCGGGACCTACGGCTTAAAGTAGATTCCGAACCACTACAAACATCCAGGGCACCTGGGACTGGAACCCGAAACCTGTGGTACAGAGCGCCAGCCACTAGGTTCCGATTTAAAAATGTGATTGAATAAACTGATTTTATTTGAAGATACATTTATAAAAGGTATATAATCTGTAACAGCGCAGAACGCTACAATCGATTCTCGTCCTTCCTGAACACAGTAAATAAAATTTAAAAACCTGTGATGTTTTGCTGCTAAACGGAGGAGAAAAAAATTTGTTGCCATGAAAACAGACAGAATTTATCATTAGGGGGCCTAAAGGCCGAGTGATGGAGCTCTGGCACTTGGTGCCACAGGTTTCGGGTTCGAGTCCGGTGGTATCATGGATGTTTGTAGTGGCGTGATTCGGAATCCACTTTAAACCTTAGGTCCCGGTCTAATATGAACGTTATGGGGTAGTGTTACCCGCATCCGTGGAATATCTTCAAGCTACATGTACTCCATAGGTAGTGCTAAATGAGTAACAGCTTTTCGTCGGTGCAACCCACACGGCACGCCTTCTTAAGCGTAGTTTGTATTGGGCTGCTCACAGAGATATGGTGGATACGATCCAGTTTTCAACGCAATTAAAAAAAAGTATTCAGCATTATACTACTGTGCCCAAAAATAAGACCAATTTTCAACTTAAAATTCCCGGGGCTTATAGAATTTCAATTTTTTTTTTTTTTTTTTAGATTGTTGGTACTATCCTTGGCATCTTGTGAAATTTGACGTCAAAATATTCATTAGTGTTTGAGTTGCGCTTGGCTTTGTGAGACGCTAAAACTGATTCCGGCGATTTTTGAAATGTGTGAATTAATTGAGCAAAGAACTTGCATTCAATTTGTTTGCGGAAACGTATAGAATGTTGCAGAAGGCATTCCGTGAGCATTCCTATATCGGAAAGAAATGTTTACAAGTGGTATAAACAGTTCAAAGAAGGCAGAGAAAAAGCATTGAAGACGAAGAACCCTCTGGTCGACCACCAACCTCAACCGACGAATCTCACGTCCAAAAATTAAAGGTTCGGTGCTTGCAAACCATCGATTTACAATTAGAGACCTTGCTGATGATGTTGGAATTTCAAAAGGATCGGTCAATTCCATTTTGAGCCTCAAATATCGATCGGTACCGAAAACATGGAATGCGCCAGCTTACACTGCATTGATTCTTTGTGACTATTTCGCCAAAAAATGAAACTCATATCGTTCCACTACCATCGTATCCACCATGAGACTTCTGGCTATTCCCTAAACTCAAAAGACCATTCGGGAACACTATTTTGAGTCGATTGAAGAGGTTCAACGTGAATCGCCGCGCGCTTTGAAGGCCATCCCTGCCGATGACTTTTTAGCATACATTGAGGATTGGGAAAAGTTGGCAGAAGTGCATTGTTGTTCAGCGCGGATTACTTTGAAGGCGATGAAATAAATGTGGAAGAATAAATAAACAGTTTTTAGAAGAAAAAAATTGGGCTTATGTTTTGGGCATAGTAGTATGTCTCTGTGAGTTATAAAGTTGAAGAAATATCACATTCTATGAGATTAGAATACTTATTTCTTTTGCATTGTTATCCCAAAAAATCTTAGCTAAGATATCTGAATAGATTAGACAAACAAAAAGCAAGTCATCAGGGCAGTTGCCACATTTTTGGTATTTTTTTTTTTAACTCCACCAGCAGAAATTTTCACATTTTTTGGTGCTTTATCCTTAATCTTGTGAGATCAGTTTGCTGTTTATCTGTCGTTCTGTAATATGGTATTTAGTTTTGATCTTAGAAGGAATGATAAGTTTAGATTTTATCAAGGCATTTGTAACTTCAAAAGAAGTAGGAATGACAGCGTTTCTTTTATTGGTACTTTAAATGAGATTGGAGTATGTTATATACTGAGACTTTTTATATCAACTCTTGATTTTTTTAATTTTATGGTATTATAATCTTTACTAATAGATTTAAGAGAATTTGTAAAATATATTCAATGGCAACTATAAAAACTGTTTTACATGACAAAGTTTTTTTACATTTTTAAAGCAGTAGTATTGGTACTTACTTAAATGACATTCTATTAGGTACTTATAAAAAAAAAATGCATATATCTTACAAAAATAATAGCATCAAATTAACAGGTACCAAGTATTATAGAACAGAAGACAAGCAAAAGAAAATTATACATTTTGGTATATTTTACATACAAGATGCTATATTTGTAATACATTCCCCCCTTCCACCCTTAAATAATAGAGTACCATATTTAAGATCTTCTTTGGTTGATCCAAGATAATTTTTTATAAGCTTTGGTGCAGAGAAAAGTATTTCAACACTATTTGGTATGCTGCTGAAGCAGTATCCGTTTTTGCTAGTGGTTGTATTACTGAAGGATTCAATTGAATTGCTTTGAAGTGAGCATTAAATCTTCGCAGCAGCTTTTATTGCATTCTCTACTTACTACACTCTCTGACGATTTGTCAGAATTTATGTTTTGTCACGTTTTTTTGGTTTTGGTTTTGAAGGTGTGCTGGCAAGCCACACTGCCTTTATCAAAGGCTAATTTAATAATATAAACTTATTTTAATGGAATGAGCTCTTGCACACTTTATTTGTGAGGTGTCTTGATCATCAAATAACATAGCTTCTTTAACATTAATTTCTAAAATTTTAGAAAAATATAAAATATTTTTATAAATGAGTCAAGTTTTACAACTGATTCCTTTAAAAATGCTTGATTCCTGATTTTCCACCTATAAAAATTACATTTGCCATACATCTTGAAAGATTGCAAAGGAAAGATAACATGCTCAGCAGTAGATAAAGCACATACTACAAGAAAATACAATACCTAATAAAGCACACAATTATAGGAAAAAATATATAATAACAGATTCCCTGAGAACAGTATGCATAATAATTTTAAAGTTTTTTTACATTAAATTTTAAATTTTTAAACTAGCAGTTTAATTTCCAGAATATAAAACAATAAAAATCCACATAAACATGACACCTTTACTGAAGAACTTTAGAGCAATTTGTGCATCTATATTGAAAGAGGCCCTACCTCATCAATTTACGGTAAGGATACCAAAATACAGTTTTCTTTAAAAAACAAACATCAATGCAATATTTGCTATAACTGCTAATAAAATCACAGTAATAAATATATCAGATTTAACATTGAAAAACAATTTAGATAATAAAAACAATATGCTTTTACATTTCTTTACAGAATTTCAGGGCTATCCTAAAAGTTACCATATTTCTTCTACATGGCATCAACCAAGTAAAAGTAAATAGTTGCTGCCAGAGATTTACAAATTTCATAAAAAGTCCAACAGCCAAAGCTCAAAAATAATTCAATAATTCTAATGCTAAGATCATAAAATAGGCTTTCTTCTTGCCTTATAAGTGCACATTTGGAAAATTCTTTATAAAATAAAAGCATTTAACATATTAAGTCAGACAAATTAAACAATTTAAAGAATGAATAGCAATAAAAATAATTAAATAAAAGAGCAAATATAACTTATAAAACATTTTCTTAACACTATTGATAGAAAAGCATGCACAACAATATCCTTTCAATGAAAGAAAAAAAAAAAAAAAAATTAAAGGTAGAGAACATTTGTCTAAACTCTGTTTGAGATGAACCAAAATATAAAAAAAGTAAACTCAAAACAAAAAATAATGGAAAAGATCTATATAAAAGAAATAAATATACACAATATATTCACATGATGTTTAAAATAATTTTACATGATATTTTATGCAATTTTTACTTCAGATTTGAATGAATCAAAGTGTTTAGATTTTATATAGCTTGTAATAGTATCTATTTTATCTGATATTTTTAATTCAGGAGAAGGTATATTAGGTAGAAATCCATGCTTATTGATGTTTGGTTTAGGTAAATCACATTCACAGCAAGCAGTCGGATATTCGAATATATAGTCATGAAGCAAAAAAAAGCCTGTAAATTAATGAAAATATTGCATTAAAAATAACAATTAGGTTTTCACAAATAGTAAAAAATAAACAATATTACACTAAAAATAAATGCCATCATAATAATTGACTTAATAGATAAGTATCATAAAAATTTTTGAAAATTAATATTGAAAACTTTATAGGTATTCATATTTTTCATGTCATTTAGGAGAAATTGGTTGAACTATTTATACTGTGGGTGAATGCTTCTCTCCATTCTGGCTTCCTAGTTTTTTTTTCATACATACATAAATAAGGCAGAGTGAACAAATGATCAGACATCAATTGGTAGATCATAAATCCTATGACACAGACAATTAACACTAGATGGAACATCTCCCTCACCCCAATCCACAATATATAAGAGAACACACATTTCAAAGTACCATTGAGATTGGAAAGAACCATTTTTTTTTATGAGTTGTTCAGCTCTTTTAAGCTCAGGTCTTGACGAACTTTTAAGAAGACTCACAGGAAAATACCCTTTCGATACAAGTATTTTGAAAATCAAGTACTCCTTTGTAAAGTTATCAAAAAATTAGTTGATTTTAGAGATTGCATGCTGACATGCTTTCCCCTTTTTTTTTGAAAAGACAAAAAAAATTACATTCTTAAAAAAAAGGATTTACAGTTATTTAGAAAGTAATGTTGCATATGAAGGGAAAAAAAAACTAATTTAATAATGAAATTAAAAATTTTCAGAATTTGTATTTTGATGTTACTATTTTGTGAAAAGTCCATTTTTTTAGAATAGATATTTTAAGTATTTTTTAATAATACAAATTTTGTAATCTTGTGAAATTTCCAAATTTCTTGTAGATGTAATAATTTTTTTAAATCAGTAAACAATATTTAATGCATTCCTGAAGAATGGAATTTTTTATTATTATTATTAAACAAAACAATTTCTTACATATTTTTTGCCTTATAAATCAAAGTCTTAAAACAATTTCCTTTATGGAAACTCAAATACTAAAACTATAACTAATACTTTGTTTAAATAAGATATTGGTGGAACAGTTTTTGATAAAAATTATTTTATTGGTAAGAACAAAAAAAAAAAATTCTTAACACATGTATGCAAAATAGCTAACATGAAATTCAAAATTTCGTTTTGAACTTTACGAATTTAATCAAAAGATGATCATTCAAGGAAAACAATAATTTAAACCTTTTTTTTTAAAAATGATTGAAAACTAGAACAATTACCATATATTTCTGTGCATAAGTCAAAAATATTTAGAACTTTTCTCAAACTAAATTTTGGGAGTTGACTTAAGCAGGTATTGCTTTGTTAAAAATGTAGGTACTTTCTGTTAGCAGAGCAGAAGTGATCAATTATTGAATATATCATGTTTTTACTTCTTTAGTTTATATTTCAGACATTTATGAAAAAAAAATGAAATGAAATGAGTTATTTATTTCATGAAAATGAATTGTATTATTTCAAAATTGTTTCTATTGCTGACTTGTTGCATTGTCCCCAAAACGAAAAATTTGATGTTGGCAAAATTTGGACCAGGCTAATGCAAAAGTACCAAAATGTATATCAGAAATAATAATACAATACTTCAAATAATTAGCACATAATAAAAATCACACTTATCTTTTAATTTACTTTTTGGGTTTTTGCTACTAGATAACAACTGAATGAAAACAATGTGCAAGCTTCAGATAGGGTTACCAGAGCTATAATGATTGTCATTGGTATCTTACTTTACAATGATTTGATAGGACAACATTACACCCTTTTACTTATTTTGCAACATTTTTGTCCCCATGGCAACATGTTAGAACGCTACAGAAATATTTTTTTTTCCATTTCAGCTTATATATAGGTTCTGAACTTTGTATATTTTTTTTTTAAAGAAAAATTTTTTCAGCTTATACTTGGAAATATATGGCATTTTTTTTGCTTTTCATGGTGAATATTTAACTTAAGTCTTTCAATAAAAGTATGATATACTTGTAATAAATTATACCTTATTCAGGTTGTACTGAAAATATTTCAAGATTTTTTGTCTGGAAGTAATTGTCTTATATTCGTATAATACTTGAGAAGAACCAGGACAAAAAGTCTTGTAGCAATATGCAAGCAGGTTGCTAAAGCACATTCAGGTCTAGCATGTTTTGTAGCCCTAGTTAAGCCGATGAGAACTGAAATGTAATTGGCAAAGCAGGCCTTAGCTGATAATAATGAAGATGGAAAAAAAAAAAATTTCAAACTAAAAATTCTATAAACAAATAAATATGAGGTGGGGTTGAATGGCATTTACTATTGCCAGATTTCTCTCTATTGGGTTTCTTTTCATATATAAAGCATGAATATCTCATATATAAAGCATGAATATCTCATATATAGGCATGAATACTGAACCTACAAGTCTCTTGGTTGCATCTAGGTATAATTCAAGAAAGTAAACTGTACTACTATTTGAAAGAAATTTGATTTGTAAAGGATTAGAAAAAAAAAATTTTTTTTTCATTGAATTATTTTGCAAATCATAAAAATACCAAAATTTCTTTTAACTTTTTCAATAGAAGAATGTTCAAATCTATTTTAAGTAGGTGATTGCAATTTAATTTTAGAAATATATTTATTTTAAAATATGTCTCATAGCCAAATATATGAGACATTAAAATTATATAAGGCTATATTATTAAGACTTAATCCTCCGTTAATAAAGTCATTAAGAAAAACAAGGCTTGAGATGGAGTAATTTGAATAAAAAATTTGGATACTTATTAATATCTAACATAATAAAAAAAAATCAGATAAAATTGAAGGAAGAATTAAATTAAGAAATAAATGAAATGGAGAAAATGTTAATAATAATAATAATGTATAAAAAGAACTTTGTAAAATAAATGTTTTTTTTTTATATTTGAATAAAACCAAAGTTTTAAAAAATAAATTGTAGTTTTATTCAATAGTTTGGTATATTCTGTAAGCTCAATTAAAGCAATTTGAAATTTAATTATGAAATTACCTGGTCGGCTCTGATTCTTTGATCTGAAGGATACACCAGAAATTTCTCCAAAAGCATTCTAGCAGCATTAGTGCTATCCGGAAATAATTTCTCCCATGGAACTGCTTGGTATTCAGGAAAAGAAATTTTATTGTAATCAGGTAATTCTGTCATTTCCTAAAAAATACATATAAAATATTAGGATAAATAAAAACTGCACATGCTAATTAAAATTCTAAAAAGAAATTCCAAAACAAAAATTTAATTTGAATGCTTTTATTTACAGGCCAAGTTTCTTCCGAAGGAGTACCTAAAGTTTGGAGGACCAGACATAACTGTTCTATGTCATTTTCACCCTATAAAACAAGAATACACATATAAGAACAGATATATACAGATAATTAACAGTAAAAAGTAACATATAATACAAGGGCAGTAATGATAAATTCATCTTTGTCATAATGCTTTTCTTGCTAAGTAGTCACTCCTGAAGCATTTAGTGTCCATTATAATATATATTTTATACGGGGAAGAAAAAAAATGTGGGTTTTTAGGTTATTCCCTTTCATTTTGGCTTCACAAGAAAAAGGGATTAAAAATCGGACAACAAAAAGAGGGTAGTCATTCATAAGTTTGAAGAAAGAACTGTGGAGAAATCATGATAAATTACATTCTCCTTAACCATAGGGCAGATAGAGTTGTAATTTCTTTACGACAAATTTGAATAACAAATTTTAATTATCTCTATTCAATCCTTCAATTATTTGGAATTGCGAATTATTTTAATTGATAATTATATTTAAGCAATTCTTGAATTATTAGGAATGGTGGATTACTTTACTTGGCTGCTCTTTGATGAATAGTTATTATATATTTTCATGTGTATGAATTTAAGGGATCTATGCATACTTGTTATTAGGTCTATGGATTCTTTTGTTAAAATTTAAACTATTGAATATATCAGTTTAAACTTTAATTTTTTATCAATTTATTTTTAGTATTAAGTTTTTTGTTTCACCTTTCAATGATTTCTTTAAATAGTAATATGTAAGGACGTGTATGATTTTGTTTTATTATAATTTTCTTTCTATGTAATTTTTATTATTGTATAATCCCTGTTTAAGTAAGCATAAAATAAAAAGAGCCTATAACAAAAAAAAAAAATAAATAATTTTTCTTTCATAAATAAAAAAAAAAAAAAAGATATAAATAGTTTATTATTTTTTTTATTTATTTTTTTATACTGTTTTGTATATTTATTTTTGTTTTGTATACTGTATTGTCAAGCTATAGCAGCTTTTAGTTATAGCTATTTGTTTTCTTGCTTGCTTGATAATTTTTCTAATTTATTTTAAAATATTTAACTGTAATAAATGTTTACTTTTTTTATTTTTGTATTTCTATACCAGTATTGCCCAGCTTCAATGAAATTATATGTATTTCATTTTAACATCTATCAAGAAAAATATCAGGAAAGAAAACATGTTCAATATAATAAAATTGAACTCAAAATTTCATATTTAAAGATGATAGAAAATCTAATATAATCCTTTACAGAATGAGACCATATTTTGATGATCTTTTAATATTATTAATGAATTTAGTTCTACTATGACATAAAAATTAAAATATAAAACACATTAACAAACATTTGATTGAAAAAACATAAGCCAATAGGTAAAAAATTTTTAAGTATTTTTCTTTCATAAGAGCATCAGCAAAATACATTTCTTAGTGCAATACATATATAATGTACATAAAACCATTAATCAAATCATTTGGTTTTCCCATATAAATTCTTCTTAATGACCAAGACAAGAAAAAAGATTGATATAATTTTTAAATAATAAAGATATTAAATATATTTAAATTCTAAATAAAATATCTATGTAAATACTTTATCACAACTATTATTTGACATTTTAATTTAAAAAAGCAAATTAAATGAAGTTTTTATATTTGTTTTAAATATTCAAATTTGTTTTAATAATAATTTAACAAATTATTTCAAAAAAAATCTCAGCAAAGAAAATATATTTCCAGAGAACTTATGCAAAATCTCTAATTTATATGAAATCAAATGATTTATGCAACTTATGCTAATTTTACATAATAAAAGACATTCAAACTTTACTTTTTTTACAAGTTATTTTTCTGTAGTAAAAAGACCTCACATTTTTTTTCCCGGAAATTTCTCTATATTTGTAGACAATACTTCCTGCATAGTCACATAGAAACAAAAAACTACAACAAAGAAAGAAGAGAAGTGAAAGTTCTATTCTGATAGTGGTGTTGGGATTTTTTGACTCTGTATGAGCTACAGGTTTAGAGAAATTCAACAACATTACGATGGCAGCATACAGATGCAAGGTGACAGTGATCTTGTGAGCGTTTCAATGGATAACAAATTAGGTGACAGTGCAGATTACTCTGAAATTTATGAACATGAAATAGAATCCGACAAGAAGTTAAATTTTGAAGATTCGGATCTGAGCAATGAAGAATATAATAAGTTTTATTTTGGAAAATATGGAACAAAATAGGAGGGGGCAGGAAGGAAGTCCTCCTTCAAAGTGTGCAAACATGATTTGTCAATATTGTGTCGGTTCTGATGTGTTTTCTGGATAGCAAAAATATGATTCAACATACTTATTTGAAGTATTTGCTATCAAACTAATAAAAGAGAATTTTTTAAATGTACAAGGAATAAACGTTTTCCACCTTGTGTAAACAAAATTGTAAACAGGTGCTGAATATGCCATAAATACAAAGTGTCAAATCAGCAGTCCTTCGCCTACATAAAAAGTCTGATAGAAAGACATTATCCACTTTTTGTGAAAAATAGAATGAATCTTTAGTAAAACACATTCTTTTATAACATGCAAAAGTTGTTCTGAAGAACATAAAGATGAACAGTCTTTTTATAATTGAAAAAGTGTCAAAAATAATATAATTTTTATGTATGCAAAAAAATTAAATCGGAATTCTGAACTGATTTTTCATGTTGAATAGTGAAATTTCATTCTTCATTTTCTGAAATTTTTAACTGTGAAATATAATTTAAATCATAGATTTTATTATAATTTGAAAATATTTTTAACAGAAAATTGTATTTATTTTATATATAAAATTATTAAATATGTTAAAAAGAGTAAAAAATGAGTGTCCTTCAAAAAGAGAATAAAAAAATCAGAGGTAAGTTAAAGTTATTATTTTCTATTTTGGAATTGTAAATTAATGGAAATCTTATATCAAGAGAGATTCAAATATTAAGAATAATTTAGTTTTTGTTCAAAAAGTTGATATGTTGATGAGAAATCAGCATAAAAATTAAGGTCGAATCAACCTCATGCATGTGTTCACATTGTAAAATTGAGTATATGTGATAAAGGATTAAAATATGAGATGTAAAATTATATGAAATATGTGAATTTATTTTGTAAAAATCTATACTATCATTCCTTTTTTTAACATTTAAAAATTATTTAAAAAGTTAACATATAAATATTCCATTTTTTTTTTCTATAAAAAAGATAAAATTTTAAATTTTTTTTTCATTTAAAAATGTTTTATTCACTTTGAATTATTGTTTAACAGATTATAGAAAAGTTATTATTACTAATTAAAATATAATAACAAACCCTGAATAGAGGAAATTTGTTCAGCATTTCACCAAATATGCATCCCACTGCCCTGAAATAAATTTATAAAAATGAATTTATTCTGGAAATTTACAGAAAAAAAAATCAGACTGTTGCTGAGAACATCTTTGTAATTTAAAATATAAACACATAAAATTAATATAAAATATATGAATTTTTTATTAGCATAACCATGCAAGTTTTAGAGGAGAAATAATTTTTGTAAAGAAAACATTTCATATATTCAAAATTAATTTTTAATTTAATCATATATTAGTAATTAGGTTCCTTTAAAAAAATACTTCCAATCTACAATAATAATAAATTTCTGATATATATATTTTTTATTATTTCAACATAAAATTTTATCATTTTAAAATTGACAATAACTATAATATACAACTTTTCATATTTATGTACCATTTTAACACTACTTAACTATTATCAAAAATAAGAAAATCTAATATTTCAGATATGTAAAAAAAAAAAAGGGTTATGATTTAACTTATAATTTTGACTTAACTTTTATTAATTATGCAAAAAAAAAGAAGAAAATTATATTTAATGCAATATAATAAGCATACCTTTTATACAGCATTTGAATTTTTATATGATAACAATATTAAACTTTAAAAAAATTACTAATGATGTATTTAAAAATATTTGCAATTTAAATTAAGCTAATAAATTTATACGATATGTGAAATTATTAGTAGATATTTTTGGAAGAGACACTATTAAAACAAAGTTACATTTAAAATTTATTTTTAATTTAGGTTGTGATATAATATTTACAATTTTCTTTCATGAAATATTTATGATAAAAATCATTGAAAACTTATGAAAGAAATGAGATAATTGCTATAATATTTCTTAACAATGTAATAGAACAATTAGTTGTTTGAGAAAATTTAATGCATTACTTTATTTCAAAAATTATGCAATTCTATGTATTTAATTATATTGTGTATTTTAAACTAATAACTATTTGCTTGTAAATTTTTTTTTTTTTTTTTTTTATTATATATATATATATAGTAAAACTGACTTTAAAAATATCATTTTCTATGTATAACCCAAGCATTATATACTTAAAAATTTAAAATTTTACATTACAAATTATACATGCCTGCATACAAATCCATGGACATTTTTCCACCCAGAAATTTTATAAAAATAAATTTGTGTAATAAAAAAAAAAAAGTTTTTTCACAACAAAATTGACAAAGCTTACTGCGAGAAAACAAAATGAACTATCTTCTTAGCATAAAGAAAGGAACAATTAAAAAAAATATACATAAAGGATGAAATGAGGGTGCCAAATTTTAACAAAATTAGAACAAAATGAAATGCATATCTTACATTAGTGTATCCTAGTGAATGAAAAGAATAAAAAAGGCCAAAATAATAATTAACTTTCATACTGGTCAATATTCTTTAATCTCTGGCAAATTAAGATTACAAACTATCAAAAAAATGTTGTCATTAATACGCTTTTATTAGCTTCACCTGTATGTTTGTATGTATGTATGTAACTGACTTTTTTCCCTGGAGATCTGTTTCTCCTCATATATACTATTTAAGCTGCAAAGAAACATTTACAGGCATCTTTCAGAAAGAAAACAGTTGTTTCACCTGAATGTTTGTTTGTCTGTTAAACTAAAAAGTAAAAAAAAAAAATTAATAGTTTAAAAACTAAAAATACGCCTTTAGAGTTTAAAAACTAAAAATCACGCTTTTAGAGTTAATCAAACTAAAAAGTAAAAAATAAATTAATAGTTTAAAAACTAAAAAAACAAAAAGTAAAAAATAATTGTTAACATAAGAATAAAATGACTGACGAGAAAATGAATGTCACTGTTCTAAAAGCGTGGGGTGCTTTGTATGACATTTTAAAACTAACTCTGCATTTCGGAATGAAACTAGTGAAAATTATAACGATTGATATCGAGCACCCCACGGTTTTAGAACAGTGACATTCATTTTCTCGTCCAGTCATTTTATTCTTATGTTAACAATTATTTTTTACTTTTTAATTTGATTAACTCTAAAAGCATGTTTTTTAGTTTTTAAACTATTAATTTATTTTTCTTTACATTGTAGTTCTTAAAATATGTAATTTCATTCTGGTAATGACTGCTTCCAATTTATAACAATTTTTTTAATAAGAAATTCGACATAAAATGTATTTATTATAACTGAAATAATTTGTTAATTTTATGCTATAGATATACAAACATCTATCCTATGGATTAATATATGTTAGGTCAAAGAACGGACATGAATCATATGTGGATTATATGAGATCTTTTATTTTTTTGGAAGGAAAAACCATGCCAATGGATTATATGAGACTGCAGATTATAATCAGGAAATTATAGTAGATTTTTACGATTACAAATGAGTGCTTAAAAGCTTTACTTATCCCAATATTGAGTGACAATTATTTCAGGATAAATATTTCTTAAATAATATATAACATATACAATAAGAACTCTATATTTGAAAATAGAAAAAAAAAAAAAAAAATGAGATGTGTAAATTTCAGAAAACAAAATCTGATAAAAGATATATTAGCATGTTAAAGAAAAATTACACTAAAAATATAATAAAATGTTTTTTTGAAATTTTTAAAAATAGCACACAAAATTACATTTTAAACCTTACCATAAATCTACTCCTTCATCATATGACCTTGACCCATATAAAAGTTCAGGAGCTCTGTACCAGCTAAAAGTATTTCGTTTATTTTTAATAAATAAAATTTATAAAAAACAGCTATTTGATAATTGTTAATAACAATCTGTAATAAATAAATAATGTTAAAATACATTATTATTATTATATTGTATATAATTACTGACATTAATTTAATTATTGTTATAAATTTATCAAATAAGTACCACAGTAATAAAAATTTCTATTAGAATTTTCAGCTTTTAGATTAGATGCTGATTTTGTACGGAAAGAAATTTATACTGAAATAGGATTTCCCTACTCGCATGCAATTATATGCCAATAAATTGACTAACTGCTCCAATTTTGTAAAAATGTATTCTGTTTACAATTATTGCAATCACACATTTATTCTTTATTTGTTGTAATGTTTTTAATCTTTCTTATTTGTCAGTAAATATCAATAATATGTAAATGCTTTAAACAATGTGTATAATTATTTTTTCTACTTTTGTATGTAGAAATTAGATATACATCTTTTATATATTTATAAATGTGTGCATGATTCAAGCCTTGGATCCCATTGTATTTTCAATTCAATAATTTTCTTTCCCTCTAAGCTTATCTTAATTTATAAAATAAAGAATAATTCAAGTCAATTTTTATGTCCTTCATAATTAAAGTTTTCAGGTGTACAAAATATTTATAATAATGGGATAATAAAATATAGCATACTATCATTGCATGAAATATAGAATTATTGTTAAACATTATATTTCAAAGTAACACAAATAAAATTTAACTTATATATATTTTTGCATTAATTCAACAGTAAAACTAAGAATTAAATAAAAAGCTATAAAGTAACTTAAAAACAATCATTCAATTATTAAAACAGGTATAAAAAAAACTTTAAGAAATTTATAATAAAAGAATTACATATTAGACTATCTTTAAAAAGCTATGTAATGAGACAAAGTGAACAAAATGAAATAAATATTAAATTGAAATATGCAAATAAAAGACATTAAAATTACATTTTTAATAGTTGCTACTGATTTATATAAAAAAATAGAACACTTAAAATACAGACAAAATAAATTACTTCAATATAACATAAAAGACACACAATTAAGTTGACATCTAAAAACTATATTTTACATAAGAGTTAAAAATAAAAATAAAAAATCACCGAGTAGCTACTTGATGGCTATAGCTTTGTCTTTCTTTTCCACACAAGTCAGCTTGACCAAAATCAGCAATTTTTAAATGACCACTAAAAGAAATTAACAAGTTTGCTGGCTTCAAATCCTGGAGGAAGGGGAAGCAGATAATTTTAAAATATGGAATTAAAAACTGCTTTATTAATTTTAGAATATTAATATATATAACAAATTATTATAATTTTGATTTCAATTACAAAAAAAAAAAAAAAAAAAAAAAGTTAAATGATTTACTATAATAAACCTTTGACTGTTTAAAAATACAGTTATTATTATATAATATTATATTACTAAGATGCAGGTAAAAAAAAAAATTTTTTTTTTTTTAATTTACAATAAAAAAAAATTATATATTTGAATTACACTGGTCGACAGCAATTTTGTTAAACAGATAATCTGTTTTTTTATGTACCTTTCTATGCTAAAGCTGAATATACAAAAATTATTCACAAAGTTCCTTTTTTTAAATAATTTTACAAATATTAAAAAATATATCTATACTTCACAGATAGCAGAGTGTCTTATTTAATGTAACTCTATTTGCTTGCAGTTTTATTAAAAGAAAGTGATTGCCAACAATGTATGATAATATAGATTGAAATAAAGATATAAAATACAATCAGACTTGTCAAAACAAGTCTAACAAACCTAATGATCTTGTTTACACAAGTCACTTCCATTTAGCTTAGACATGCCAAATTAGAAAGGTATTTATATTAATTTATAGTGGACTACTTATCTTTGTTTTCAAGTGTTGAATTTTGTACAAAAAGATTTTTAGAATACTGCAAAATTGTAAAAACAATCTAAACGATTTCTGTTATGCGGATGGTGAACTAATTTGAAGTCCCAAAGAAGGAATATTACTCTCTTGATAAAAAAAAAAAGTCATATGAACTTTATTTTGGGTGTTCAATTGCTGATCAAGAAAATCTTGGGCCCCCTATATTTGCTGTATGCTTTGCCTAACATTATTTAGTGGTTGGCTTAATAAAAAGCCATGACATATGCCATTTGCAATCCCAAAGGTATAGAGGGAACCAAAAGACCACTCCACAGACTGTAATTCCTTCATTATAAAAATGTCAGAATAAAAGGCAAGACCAAAAAGACCTTAAAATATTCCAAACAATTTATATTAATAATGAAAAATGTTAAGGTGATGAATAAAAGTAGTCTAGGTTTACTGTACTTAAAAAACAAATTTGAAAGAACAAAATTCCCTTGTATCTGTGAGGCTAAAATAAAAGGGGTATAATTGTAGACCCACAAATCAGGGAGATTGTGAAGGACCATGATTTTGATGAAAGTTTGAATGGGGTTAAAAAAACTGCATGAAAGTTTTTTAAAAAGGCCGCAACTGAATTTATTGGCAATCGAAATGCTAAAAATCATGAAGAATTATTCAGAATTTTATCAAAGTTATAAAGCGCTGGGATATAACATATTCATAAAAATATATTCTTTGGATTCACACTTGGACTTCTTTCATCGATGCTATAAGCAACGATCATGGTGAGCAATTCCACCAAGATATTTCAACAGTTGAAATACATTATCATTCAAAATATACAAATATGATTGCAGACTATTGTAACACTAAAAAAATGATGTTTCTCAAGCAAATCAGAAAATCGTTATAACTTTTAGATATTAATACATGCAAGTAAATTAAATAAAACTAACTTAACAACAGTATGAACTTTTTAATTTTATATTAGAGAAAAAAAAAAAAAACCCTTATCTATTACAAATAAATGCTAAGTAAATTTGAAATCAGAAAAAAATATTTCATAACAAAAGCCATATTAATTAATTTTCCAGATAAAAAGTTAAATTTTTGTCAACTAGTGTTGTCTTAAAGAGATTTTAAAATAATCCAAAGTTAATTTTATATAAGCATTTTTTTTTTTTCTTTTAATTGTGAAATCATTGCTTTAATGGCTAAAAAAAGACTTTAAGAATAACTAAACGTTCTGAAAAAAATTAAAACAGATACACACACAAGATGAAATACAGAATATTTAAAAAAAAACATCTTAGTTGACATAAATGCAAAACAAACCATTGATTTAGTTCAATTTATTTGGTACATTTTATTGTATTTTAATAATAAAGCACTTAATAACAACAATATTGTGATTTTTGAGATTTAGAAATGGAGCATATCCATACCCATAATTGTTTTTTTTAAATATAACATAGGAAATTAAACTAATTCAGACATACAGAAGAATTAAAAAAAAAATTACTGCATGCATAAAAAATGTACTTAAAAAGTATTTTAAACAATTTATATATTACCATTATTTAGAATTTATGAACCTTAAAGAACTTTTCTTATAAGAAAGAGCATGGCATAATAGATTTCAGTATTATATCAATAATAAAAACTAGAATAAAGAAAGTAAATTAAAAAAAAATTATATAAGGAAAAAAAAAAAAACCATATAGTTAAGATATTCCAAAATCATGAAATTTATTAAATTATCTAAAAGAATAAAATATCTCAAATTCATATAATTTTAAAATGATTTTGGTTTATGAATATAATTATTACTAAGAAGAAAAAAAATCTATATACTTATTTAATTTTTTTTTTTTTAAATCTCCAAATTTAGAATAATATTAAGGTTTTCAGATTTTTTGTGAAATATTTAAAATAAATAAAACAAGTAATAATAGCAATTATTTCAGAATTTTTTTTAAATGAAAAAGTTTTCCTTTTTTTTAAGAAAAAATGTAGTAACTACAGAATGTACAGTTCATAATTATTTACTATATCTTGAACTTCTATCCGATGCATTTTAATTTTTATTTACATACTTTTTAAAATTTCGATTTTTCAATAGTGCAATGTAGTTAAAATCAAAGCATTAGTTAAAAAAAAAAAAAAACAAATTTCAAAAAAAAAAAAAAAAATATATCTCCAAATTTATAGAAATATTATTTTTTCTAGACTTTTTGAAATAAAAAAAAAAAAAAAAAAAAAAAGAAAAAATATTGGCAATTATTTCAGGTTTTTTTTTAATTAAAAGTTTTTTTTTTACTTTCAATTGCATTTAGTTATTGTTTTTCTATCTGTATATAAAAAAAATGTTACAATAACTGCTACTACAACAATTTGATAGAAAAGACATAGAAAGATATGCAAAAATTACAAATTCAGCTTAAATCACAAATCTTACCCTATGCATTATACCTAAATTGTGACAGTATGCAACTCCTTTTAACAGCATTATTAGATAAGCTTTGATCTGAGAATCTGTCAAAGGATTTTCAGTATCACGTAAGAGAATTGAGAGATCTGTAGGCATATAGTCAAAAACAAGCACCACTCCAACTCCATATGAAAATACATCATACAATTTTACAATCTATAAGAAACAATTTAGATAAATCCGAGTACAAGCTTTTTACACACACACACACAAAAAAAAACTTTAATTTAATACAAAATATCTAAAAGTTGCATGCATTTTTAAGTATTACAGACAAATTTCTAGGGTAATTTATTAGTTATTTATAATATTTAATCGATAGAATAAAAATGCAAATTGTCAAATTTTAAAAATAACATTAATACATGAAAAATACCCTCAAGCATGAAAAAAGAAATTAAAAGATAAATTATATATATATATATATATATATATATTAATAAAATAATGTTTCAGTAAGAAATAAATTTGATATATAAAAAAAAAAAAAAAAAAAACCCAGTACAGTTCGATATTAAAAAGCTTAAATAAAATATTTATAAGGAATAATTGCACTGTTACTTTTAATGAAAGAAAAATCTAAATTGTAAATAATATTAATAGAAGGATTTTTAATGAGTTTTTGTCAATTTGTAAAAATTTACTAGTTTCTATTTCTTTCTTTTTAGATGATGAAGAAGTTTTTTTTTTGATAATATATCTTTAGTAATAAACTAATAAAATTTAATTTACTCTTGTATTATAAAGATACAGGATTGACTTTCATTTTTCAAGACAATAAAATAGAATTGCTTCAGGAAGTAATTTAGAATAACAGATTGAAAATGACTTTATATAAAATAAACTTTTATAATGGTGCATATTTTTAATGAATTAATAATACTGCAATTATTATTGTTATATTCAAAAGTTTAAATAAACTATTTCATGAAAAAAATCCATTTTTAAATTTTAAAATAAAAAATAAAAATAAATTCTGAATAAAAACATTTTTAGATTAAACTCTTTCACAAAACACATTTATATAAGTCAAAATCTCTCTTTACGTGCAACAAGAGATTTATCTATTTGTATTTCCTAAAAACTTAACATTTATCATTAACATTTTTTTCTTTGAATTTATAATATTTTTATCTGGTGTTCAATTCACAATACAATAAAAATTCTTACTCACTTTTTTTAAAATTAAATAAGAACTAATTTTTAAAACAATATCACAATATATAATAATAAATTAATAAAAGAAATTGTAATATCAATGCATTGTAAACAAATAATTTTTATAATATTAACGTTTAAAAAAAAAAAATCAATATCTTTTTATGCACCATAGTTCTGAATTCAAATATGTAATATAAGAGTTAAAAAACAAAATAAAGAAAATATGAATTTAATTTTTATAAAACAGAAAAAAAAAATGACTGGAAGTTACAAGAATAGATAAACTCATAATGTTTTAATGCTCATTCCTTTACAAATATTTTGCATCCATGAATGATGAAATAATATTTTTACTAAACTTGAAAAAGTTCTCTCCCTCCCTCCTTACCAATGCTTTTACTGTCTCAATAAAAAAAAAACTTTAAAGATTCAAAAATATATTTTTAATATCAAATTTTACAAAAGCAGTTAATTTTTTGTTAATTAAAAGCTAGAAAAATTTAAGAAATTACATCTATTCAAACAAAGAAATGTCAGATTATATTTGCTAGAACATCAATAATGGGATAATTTAGTCTTCCATGGAATTGCCTTTTAGATCATTTAAAAAAATACATACATTTTCATTGTTCATCTGTTGCAAAGCTTTAATTTCTCTGAAATAAATAGAAAAAAAAAATGTAAATTAAAATATTAGTAAAAATATGTATAAATACATTTATGATTAGAATAGAATCTTTGTTCCAATCAACATGAAATAAAGATAAAATGCATAGACATCAATTGTTTTGGTATTTTTTTTTTATATTCACAGAGTCAGTGACATTTCAATCAGTGATGGCAACATGACAGATAAAAAAAATAAATGAGGATAATATTTCTGGTAGTCAAATTATTTCTTAAGGACTACAGATGTAAATAAACAATATCTTAAAATTTTAGATAAAAAAAAAAGCGAACTCTTAAACTTCTTTACAAATAACAATGCAATGAGAGTGAAAAACATTGATATATACCGTAAAGTAACACATGGAATTCCTTCATCTAAATGTTTTAAAGGAATCTTTTTTAAGGCAACAACAGCATCAGTTATTTTATTTTTGGCTTTCAAAACAATACCATGAGCTCCTTCACCAATACGTCCAATGACAGAATACTGGTCCATAGTTCTTTAAGAAAAAAAAAGCAATATTTTATTAAATTATTTTTAAAAAATTTAATAAATAAAAGGAATTTTATTTTAATAACCAACAGTTGTGAGCATTTTCTTGCCTTACAATTCCAATAATTTCTGAAAAACTGCAAGGAAAATAGTAATAAATATACAAAGCCCTTTGGTGAAAACCTAACTAAAGTAAAAAAAAAAAAATTATTTTATTTTAGGTATCAATGCATTTTCTATTGTTCAAACAGAAAAATAAAAAGTAATAATTTAATAAATAAAAGTAATAATAATGTTCAATTTTTATAAATTCTGATTAATGTTTATTTGAAGTTGAGAGTCAAAATGATTGAATTAAATATTAAAAGTATTTATCAATTCAATTTAACATTACATTTAACAAATTCATTCACCAAAAATATATCAAAATCTATTGAATACTTAATTTACAAAGAACTTTTGGAAATAATGAAAATATCAAATAAAAAAAAGGAAATTTAATTACTGTCTGTATTCACCAAGGAATGCAAATATACATTGATATGGGGAATCCATCCTTTCTAGTAGAAGGCTTATAAAATTCTACTCATATACACGAATTCTTCAATTTCCTTTTAAATGACTGCAGTAATTCAATTATATAGAGATGAAAGAATTATGAGGTTTAGGGCAGATACAGTATTTTAGAATTATGTATGCTACCAGTAAAAACAATTGCTTCTGAAAAAAATATTTTCATCATAAGATGGATCTGGTCTTCCATTATTTTGACAGTATTATTTATCTTGTCTTCAACACTTATAGAAAACCATCAAATAATTATCAAAATCATGATCGATTAAACTTTATGCAAAGAAAACCTTAATGCATTATTACTCTAAAGAGAGACAATCAGAAACCTACAATTTATAGATATTTTCCAAAATGCACAGCCATTTTAATGCTGAACAGCAGTATGAAAGATTATTAAGGTGATTAAATTACCTGTATATGTCAAAATGAATCAAGATTTTACTCAGATTTTTATTAAATTTGACCTTTCATATAATTCATATTAATAAGGAGCAAATTATGAATAACTATTCTTTTCAAAATATCTTGTACATACAATTTATTCAAAATTTTGAGGAATTGTATTAGTTATGATTAATTGTATTCAATGTGCAAATTGAATTCTGTGGTTAACTTGGATATATACATTCAAATATCTCTTTCATTGATTTTTATACTAATTTATTTCTTTGCTAATTTTACATGCTACTCCAGTTTTCAATAGCTAGTGTTTTAAAACATCTAATGTTTTAGAAGTTTTGCTTATATTTATAAAATAAATGGATTTTCTTGACAGTTATCAGTTTAACATTACCTTTCTCCTATATAAAAGTATATTTATAACTTTCTAAAAAAGGAAAAATAATAGGAATAATGCAAAATTACTAGGAAAGTTTTAACTATATTTGTTAGATTCTGTATAAAATGCTAATTTAAAAACCACTAATGACAGGCATTTTCATTATTTTGATAACTATCAGCAATATTACTAAAAAGCATTGCTGACAAAATATTAATATTATACAAATATTTATTTCAAGTGTTTATTCTTTAAAACAAAATGTATGAAAATAGTAATATAATAATGATAATAAAAATGTATAGACTTAACTATTACAAATTTATAATGATTTTGAAGTTTCAACATCTTCGAAAAGAAGTTTCTTGCATATTAAAAAGTTCAATTGCAATTTTTGAAATAAAATAAAATCTGATCTTTCACTCTGATAATTAAGTATGTTTAGTTTGTCGAGTCAGTTAAGAAATTCCAGTCGCATTAACTTGGATTACTTTTCATGTTAACATAGTAAAATGATCATTACAAAATACATATACACATAAAATGAATTTGTCAGAAACCTACTAATTATCTGAAGATCTTTTTTATTTGTATTATCTTTTCTTATTTCTTTTATTTCTTCTTAAGAGCAATTGGATAAAGCAGCTAATGCAAAAACATAAATCTCAAAATCAAATCAAGTTAAAATGAGGTTGTAAAATTTATATACACATAGTAAAATGGAGATTGTAGAAGTTATATAGTAAAATAAACATTGTAAAAGTTATAAAAACATATTAAAATAAAGATTCTAAAATTTATATATGCACAACAAAATTAAGAATGTAAAAATGCATTCAAAAAAAATGCGATGTGCTAGCATTAAAAATAATATCAATTTTGAATTATCTACTATCTGTAGAAACATTCACCTGACAATGCTTCAGATTTTGCCATTCAAATACTTAAGCTATATGTCTTATGCCGCTAAATCTAACTTATAGATAATTAAAGCTCTTCAAAATATCACTCTGACAATTCACCGCAGCTAAATGGTATAGGAGAAATTCCGAAATACAGCAAGCCATTAATAATCCATCCTTTAATGCAATATTAATCCATGTCCATTACTTTTTAATATCACATTCTCATTTTCAAACCTTAAAGTTTCAAATTTTACATCTGTAGAATCAATTTTTCCGTCTGATATGAAAACAAATTCAATTCATCAATAAGAAACATTTTTATTTGTTTATTCCTTTTTGTGTATTATTCGTATTTCTTTTTAAAATATACATATTTTTATAGAACTGCAATTTCTAGCTACCTCAACATAACAAGTCAAGAGTAGCAAATATAGTCATCATTATATAGCTACCTCATAAGAGAAGTAAAGTGGATCAAAAAAAAAGTAAACTAATAATAGCTACGGTACGCTACAATTCGATCTTTATCAGAGTCAGAAACGTGGTGGTACGCATTTCTGCTTCTTAAACGAGGCATCACAACAACTTTTACCAGGCAACAAAGATCAAATGCTGAACAATTTCCTCATTTAAACACATTGTAGGTGTCACTAGCGGCGCCTGCCTTTTCACATAGCATATCGCCTTCTTGGTGTAACAATTTTAATGCCCACTAGTGTATATCTAGTGATTTCGACTTAAGCTAAGGAAATAGGAACCCTCTTTCATAAATTTAAGCTTGTTAGGAATGCAGCTTCGTTTTCTTTGATAGAAAGCAATACACGCGGAGCACTGCTAAATTTAAGAATCTATTTGCTTTAGTATTATGCGGTGAAATAATGCTTTAATCGTTTAAAAGGATCCGATTCGCGTCCAACTTTGATAAAGACACGATAGAGAGTATAGAAAATAAACTAAGAAAACCAATTCCAAAATAATAATTACAAATCCGAGATAGAAAATACTATTAACCATTATAATTAAAATTTCTAAACTATTTTTAACTACTAACTTACTTCAACTAAGCCGTAGGAAATCACGATTATTATTAAAAACTTAAAAATCGATAAAGCTCAGGTTTTGACGATATCATAGATCAAAAGATATGATAATGTCGTGGTGTGTAAAGGTGTTTAATCATCTTATTAAACACATTTTAGCCGATTCTTCTTATCCTTTTTGTGTAATATCATCAATAAGATATTAGGTTTACTATACCATCCATCTGCATGAAAGATGACAGTTGTTTTTTCATCAAATCCTGAAAAATTCATGCATTCTATTTCTGTGCTCTGTTCTCTTAGTAAAATAGTTTAAACAATTATTTTAAATAAATTAAACTAATTTATTACTAATTATTTTAAGTAATTTATTACTAACACAACAATTTGGATTCCCTAAAAACTTATGCACAACCCATCAATTATTTCGTACAATGGACTATATCACAGATGGCTTTCAAAATAAACAATTTACGGGAGAAGATTTCCTTGATATCCAGAAAGAATTCGTTAGAGTTTGGATTAACGGCATACTTTATAAACAAATTTTTTTTTTTTTAATTTTCCTATTTTGCTCATTCAATTAATCCAGTCCAACCTTCACGACAGAAATTCTCCATTAAACTAAGTAAAACTCATTCGACTTTTGGAAAACTTTTGGCAGGAACTCCCCAGGTTAGTAAGATTTCCCCACTTCTTTTCTCTAGTTTTATCTCCGACATGCCCACTAACCCCAAAGTTCTCACTGCAATTTATACATATGCTACAGCCAGGGACGGATTTTCCTATAGGCTAACTAGGCTTCAGCCTAGGGCCCCAAGATCAAGAGAGGCCTACATTCAAATTGTTAGCAAAATTAGAATTACTCTATTCAAAAACAGTAAACACTGGAACACCGAATCGAAAATAAGGAGAAATTTTACACATATGACTAATAGATAAACATAAAAATGTATTGGTTAAAGATCAACGAGTTCGGCTCATTGAGTCTGTTCGTTTGTATGTACTAGATTGCACCAAAGTATAGTTCATACGTTCACTGATTGCTATGGCAAATATTGATGCTATGGCAAAAAAGCTACTAAGCCCTGGTTCGTTCTTGCATAAATAAAGTGGAGATTGGTGTAGACTGTAACAGACAAACGAACAGACCTATTGATATTCCGACGTTCAGTTATATTCGTATTACTTCGATAATATGAAATACGTGTTAATGTTATTAGAAAAATTCTTATTTTAGGTACATTCTTATTTTAGATTAGGTGGTGTACACGATCATTTGATTCTCACCTTTTGAGTTCAGTAAGTTCTATACTTTAATGAAGCGTTTATAGACTATTGAAAAAACATTTTGTGACAATATTGATATATTGACATGTATATTGTGTATATACATATACATATGTATATACACATATATATACATATATGTACACACATATATACACATATATATACACATATATATATATATATATACACATATATATACATATAAGTACACATATATATACATATATATATACATATGTATATACACATATACATATGTATATTGTGACATGTATATCACAGTAATTATGTATGTTAATATCTCTTATGTAATTTACACGCTTAAAAATGGAAGGTGAAAGGGCCTCATAAGTGGAATAGCCTATGGCCTCTTTTTATCTAAATCCGGCCCTTTCTAGAACAATCCTTTGTAAGAGCAATAACATCAAATATCTTGCTGCCATTCTAACAAACCATCTTAAAATCCTTATTAACTGGTTTGTCAAGTGGAAAATTTAACTAAATTTTGATGAAAAGAAAACAGTTAGCTTCTCTGTAGGTAATAAAAATAAAAAACGGAATATTAAAATTAACGATACCATAATATAGTGTTAAAATATTTCAAAATATTTGTGTATTTACTTAGACCGACCATCACGTGAAAAAAGCATTTCGAAAATCCTAAATATAAATTCCTTACGAATTTCAGAAAATATTTCCTCTTATCAACAAACACTCCAGCATGACAATTAACAATAGCATTTTTTATTTATTTATTTATTTTTGTATACGGCTAGTCTACGACTAATAATTACCAACGCATGTCCAGTCTTAGTTTTATGGCGCTACATCTAACTTAAAGATCATTGAAGCTCTTCAAAATGTTACTCTCACACAAATCACCGCAGCTAATCGGTATATGAGAAATTCTGAAATACAGCAAACCATTAGTATACCTCCACTTAAAGACTAAGTACGTTTAGAAAAATTCTTTAATTCTATTGATAACCACGAAAACTCTAAAATTCAGGAAATTAAAATTCATGATCCGAATATTTAGATTTTTTATTATTTTTCTCCCTTCTTGTCTTCATTTTAATTTATTTTAAATTTTCTGTAATTCTGCTCAATTTACATAAAAGTCGACTGTTTGTACCTTTTTCCATGGCAGTTGGGGCCCCTCGGTTCTAGTAAACTTGCAGGAAACTCAAACATCATCCATCCATGAAGCTTCATTTGTTGTGCGCAATTCAAGATGTTCTTGTCATTTCCTGATAACAATTCAATATATCTGATGTATCTTGTTCTTCTGAGAGGAACACATTAAAAAATCTATTATGTAGAGTTTTCGGCTGTCCTGACAACGAGACTGTTTGTCTTCCATATAACCTCATAAACAGTGGCAAAAAATGTAAACAAAACTTTCAACCACGAGACGTTTTTGTCAACAAAAGTAGCGGACTACCTCCTTGTACTTGTCATTTAGAAACTCATCCTACTAAGGACAAACATATATCATCTAAACTAACAAAAGACCAACTGTAAAATTTATTAAAATTCCTGTTTTTCGTCATAGTTTTTGAATAGTGCTGGAGATCAATCAGTATCAATTATCTGAACAAATGGCTTTGATATTACACAGACAGTTTCACATTATTGAAGCATTTTGGCATCGTTAGCCTCCACATACCTCTATCTTGATGGTTCCTTTGGAAGTAAACCATAAGAGAAATGTCTTGCTCAGTAAAGGAAGTGAAAGAAAAATAAGAAATAAAATAGAGCGAATAAAATCAACATATAAAGAGAGCTGAATAAAATATTTATTTATTTAGTATGTTCTGAGAGGTGCGTGGACGTTTATTGTTGGTAGGTAGCGTTATGTCACAATCAGGTAATCTTTTAACTAAAGGATTTGGATTGTTAGGAGGGAGATGGCTTTTATATTACTTTACGTCATATATTATATAATGTATGCGCACAACAAGGGTATGGCTATACAACCACATTAAGTATATTTTTTTATATTGATCTAAAAATGCGATTTACTATTCCAAAAAAACTTGCATATTTCTTTTTTAATATTGCATTCCCATCTTCAAGCCTTAAAGTTCCAAATTTTACTTCTGCGGAATCAATTCTTTTGTTTGACATGTACAGAATTTCAATTCATCAATAAGAAACATTTTTATTTGTCTTTTCCTTTTTGTGTATTACTCACATTTCTTTTTGAAATATACATATCTTTATTAACTGGCAAGAGAAGTAAAGCTGATCAAAGCAAAGCAAATAATCGAGAGTGTTTGCATACCGTACTTTAAAATACGGTATTTTTTCTCCCTAGCGCGCCTACTCATATGAAACATTATTACAGATACGCATGCGCAATTCCCTATGAGCATGCGCGCTAGAAAGAAAAAAATACCGTAATTTTAAAGTACGGTATGCAAAAACTATCTAATAGTTGATATAACATTATTACCTGGAGTTAAAACAATCTTTCACTCATTAAATACAGCTCCTTTATCTACTGCACGATATTTATTTGTACTTCGCAGTGCTATTTTTGTTAATTAGGACAGCCCATGCAGCTATCCTTTAACTATAGTTTATTGAAAAACCTTATTCTAAATGAAAAGTTATTCAAACAAATTTATATAATCTAATACTTTTTTAAAAAGTGGTAAGAAAGTTGTTCCTAAATTCGTTTGATGAATTGCAAAAGATAAAACACAAGGAAGAATGGAAAACTCGTGTACATTTCATTTCATTCTTAATTCTAAATATTAAGAAAATACATTATCATTTTTTTTTTTTTTTCATCTCACATCTTTTCATGCTTGTGGTCTTTTTTTTTTTTTTTTCTTTACGAAGCTTGTTGGCAGCGCAACTCTGCTCCTAACTGGTTCTGGAGGACGGGGATTTTATGGTACATTGCCCAAAATTTAAAGGTAAATTAACAAACTGAAGTAGGAAGGAAAAGAAGTAAAGACAAACGAAAATCTTATTATTAATAAAAATATTAATAGAATTTTTTATAATAATTTTACTATTATGGAGGCTAATTTGACAATCGACTGCATGCGAAAACCATCTTTGCAGACTCAAAATTGTTCCTTCCCCGATATGCAGCTCTGAGAGGCCATGTACTTCACTATCCTGCTCTGAGAAAGATTTTCTCGCCGGGCGATTTTGGGAGGCTAGAGATATGTTAGATTAATGAACTCTGTTTCAGCATGTTTTGTTGTATTTTCTGTTCTTTTTTTTTTTTTTTTTTTTGTTATTCTTTTATTGCTGTAATTGTTAATAATGTACCATTGGAAATAAATAAAAAAAAAAAAAAAAACTGTCTGCAGTTAAAAATAAACGTTCACTTATTAAAAAGGGAGCTTCATCATGATGCGTACTGGTGCTTTATAAGACCATTTTTATGAATTCGAATCGGGGTAAGTACACGGAGTGCCTTGAGTGCCTTGGACTTCGCTATAATACGATCAAACCTCCGACCTGGTAAATGGGATTGCGTAACGTGAGGTCTTGCCATTTGTCAGTTATGAAAAATATAGAAAATCTAATTAGAAAAACAATAAAATCAAAAAAAAATTAAGTTACTAAAAGCAACAGATATAAAATTTGATAAACAAGCAAAAAGGAATTTAATAAACAAGAGAAATCAAAATTAAAAACAAGAGGAAGAGAAATTACTATTCCTATCAAAAATGAGCACAGACGGAGTAACAAAAAAAAAAAAAAAAAAAAAAAAAAAAAAAGTAAAAATCACGCGAATCCAGTAACAAACCTAAACAAACGTTTCAGTTCAACAGAGCCAAGGCAAAATAACCTTCGGCAACTGGCGTACCGATTACGGAGTACCAACAGAGAAAAATGCCCCTTAAATCTCCTCATCTTAATTCATAGATATGCTTATAATTATAGTTCGCTGCTTAATTAATGTTAGTAAAAATTCAGAATGGTTAAATTCAGTCTTTTCAAAAAAAAAAAAAAAAATTAAAAATGCTAAAAATAAATAAAAAAGTAAAATGCAAGTAAATGAATTTAAAGTTAAGTTTAAATTCCGTACAATTAGGGCCACTAAATTATTGTAAAAATGTAAACAGAACCTTAGAAAAATGTAAACAACACTGAAAGGGTTATGCTGAACGGTGGAAGCCATGATGAATGACCTGAAAAGTAAATGTTAATAATCCACACACAAAGAAAAAAAGGACGAAATCAGAACCGATATTTTTAGTTATTTTTCTTTTCATATTTTTTATTTTTATTATATATATATATATATATATTTATTTTAATCCATTTCATTTTTAATCCATTTTTTTTTTTTGAAGTTGGCCTTAGCCGTTAATTTCTTATTGGGAGTTAAGAACTCCTCGGACACATTGCGCTTATCTTTGTGATAAGAGATCTCGGTACTTACGTATTAACGGTACCTTGGCGACAGACTTGGCGGTTTTAAGTGTCGCCAATCTAACGTCGCGATTCAAAACCGGTTGGAGCGTGTACTCTTCATTGGCGCAACTGTCGCCAAGGTACCGTTAATACGTAAGTACCGAGATCTCACTCGCATTTCATTTAACATTAGATTTAGGAATAATCTTACTAGACTTATGCAAAGTGCATTTGGCAATAGGGCAAGAACCAAATTTACTTACCCATTCCATTAATTTGGAGATAGTCCCAGAGTAGGCCAGGATTGAATTTTCAGTTCTTCATCAAAGGTTTCCATTAATTTGGAGACTTCCAGATAGTGCCCTCAAATGAAACTTGCATCTCATTCATTATTGAGTCATGTCTGAACATCACACCAAAGTTCTTAGAATCAACTCGACAATCCATCGGCCAGGATTTTGCCATCAAGAATTTTCAGTTCTTTGTTCCGCAGTCACTAGCTGTGTGCACATTCACTCAGGAATTGTAACTGTTTTTAGGCAGGAATGGTGTGCGTTGGCGCACTCGATTCCTCCCAGCCCATTCCTAAGAAGTGGCGAAGGGAGGGTACTATTCCAGATGGACCTCAGCATGAATCAGTTGCCCTCAAATGAAACTTGCATCTCATTCATTATTCGATCAAAACTCAGTCAAACTCGTTCTCTGGAAAAATCGTAAGGAATGAACATCACACAAAAGACAAATAATGCGTAAGCGGAATCAACTTTCGACAATCTATCGTTATCAGTGATCTTGAATAAAAAATCGCTATCTAGAATCCTTTCGGAAGCAAAAAAAATTTTTTTTTCAAGTATCTATCATCAGTTCCAAAAGTCAAAGATCACAGTCTCTGCATTGCCTCGTGATATTAAAACGGACGTCTGGGATCATAACACTTTTTCACCCTATTTTTTAGGGGAAAAATAGGGAATTTTTGCTGGGACATGCTGTTGAAATTTTCATATTTTTATATTGGGATTCAATTTCTTGTACTCATTCATTTTATATTCTATACAAATTTTCATGTAACAATATTCAAGAAATTTCATAAAGAAATGTATGAAATATAATTTATTTAAAAGTTTATTCAGAAATCGATGCTAGTACACAAAATTTATATATCAGGGATTTTTTCAATTACTGTTTATTATATTTACAAATACTGAGAACTGTATTTTGTTATTATAATGAATCTATTTCTATGTCAAAATTTTTATTTTTTAATACTAAAAAATTGCCGAGGAAAAAAAAAAAAAAACATATCGGTTAATGAGTCAAATGAAAAGAAATATTTACTGTTAAACAACTTTCATGCACAGGGCCAGATTTTCCTATAGGCTAACCAGGCTTCAGCCTAGGGCCTCAAGATCAAGAGGTGCCTACATTCAAATTGTTAGCAAAATTAGAATTACATTATTCTAAAAATAGTAAACACTGAATCGAAAAAAAAGAAGAAATTCTTCTAATTTACTATTTCTTTTTAAATGTATATTTAGATCGAATCAATTCTTAAATAAAATAACTATTAACCTAAAATTTAATATGATATTTTCTTTTTTGTGATCTGGATTTTCTTTGAATAAAACTTCATTTTTGGTTTAGTTTGAAACTTAAAGTTCATACTTAAACTTTAAATGCAAATTATTATGAAATAAACTTATCTGAATTGAATTTGCTTTAATCTTCAATGTATTGAATATATTTAATTTAATAGAAAATATAATTTTTATTGCACATTTTATTTTTTGTAGTCAAAGATTTCTATTATTTGAATTTTGTTTCTTTGTAAATGTTTGATTAGCTATTGTTACAAGTACTATATATGGGGCTGAGAATAAATGTCCCTAAGTGTTCTTTATTAATAGTGCCACATTTTTTATAAAGATTAGTACCAATCACAAATATACTTCATTTAACATATTGCTATATATCACAGTAATGATGCAATTTACAAACTTAAAAATGGGAGGTGAAAGGGCCTCTTTTCATCTAAATCCAGCCCTGTTCATGCATAATAAAAAGTGTGCTTAATATTTTAGATTTCTTACAGTACTGAAGATTAAGAAAAGAATTTATTTATTTTCCACTTATTTGAAAAATTGATGAAAATTTATTTTCCTTACTGGCCATAAATTGATATTCATGTTTAGATTATTTATTGCAAATTTGATAATTTCAGAAGAAATTTCCAGAAAAATTATATTTCTTAAAAGACATAGCTTTATCATGAACATATAGAAACATTGGATGACAAAACAATGAATAAAAGAGAAGGCAGAGGGCTATGGTCATGTCCAAATGATATATAATAAAAACATTAAAAGGATGAAAAAAAAAAAAAAAAAAGGAAAAGCAAGTGAAAACATGGCAAAAATACTAAGTAAATTAAATTAAAAAGCAAAAGCAATTAATTATTTAAATTAAAACATTTGACTAGCAGTTGAATTTTGTCAAGAGGTGAGTTTGCATTTTTTTAAATTGTTGTAGAAGTTATCGAGACCTCCTAGCATGTTAAAAATGTTAATGACTTCTTTCAGAACATAAACTGCTTTGGCAGCCGCGTCATGATCTAGATTAGTTACGCTGTTTTGATGATGATCAGGGACCGCTGCAGGATAAATTTTCGGTGGTCCGTGCAAAAAACTTGCGTAGGAGATACCGGGTGTCACTGTGCGGCTATTGAAAGTGCTCTTGGGTAGATCTGCATTGTGATTGGGCGGGAGGCATGGCTTCGGAAACTTTAGGCAACCTCGCCATGCGGCAAGGTGCCCCATCTGGTGGCAGTGAATGCATTTAGGATTTTCTATCCTTTCCTGAATTGTGCAGTCCTTGAGGTAATGCTCACCCCCACATTTAAAGCATCGTTTCTTGTAGTGACAGTTCTTTGCAGAGTGATGAAAGAGATTACACGCAAAACATTGGGATGCACCCGGTTTCCGGTTAAATTTTTCCACTCTCACAGAGAAATGGAGTAAACGGTTGACGTCAAATATTTGCGAGTTTTCCTCGCATTTTTTATAGACTAATTGCCATACTGGAATTAGCGCCTTGATTTTAAGTTGGTCAATTGTCGAACTTGATCGATCTTAAGACCGAGTTCTGTCAAACCATTAGATATTTCCTCAGCAGTATAGCTAACTGGGAGGCCTTTCAGGACGGCTTTGAGCGGTCTTTGGTTTTTCGGTGTTATAACGTAATATTCAGTCTTGGAGTTTTTGAGATAGTTAGTGATTAGCCTATGATTGTCCGGATTATTCGGGAAGATTTTGAGACGTTCACCAGCAAGTTTTATTCTTACTTCCTCGTTGAATTTTTTTGCTGATCTTGGCGATCAGTCCTTTAAGACTATCAGAATATCTCACCATAATAGGTGGCAATTTCGGCTCCTGTAGAGGGTATCTGACGAAAGTTTTCGTTTTATTTTATTCTTAGCGTCAATTAATTTGTGGTTGAAAATGTAGAGTTGGTCAGGATTTTTTTTTATGTCTTTCGTCACTGTTGAACGTGTATAGAGTATATCTATTTCAATTAGTTTTGCTAAATTTCGTTAACCTTTTTCAATTTAAGTTAGTTGAATTCCTTTTATTTTATATATTTCTTTTGTGTGTGCGTGTGTTTCTTAATTCATGTCATCTTTCAAAATGCCCTTTCAGTTTAAGGAATGCGAGTTACTTAAAATTGCAATCAAGTATAATCGTATATTATATTGCACTGTTTTAATCTAGCTAAATCTGTAAAATATTCTCTGTTGCTTCACAAGCGTCTGGAATAGTGGAATTTAACCATAAACAAGTAAATATATAAAAAAAAAACATTGTAAGTCAATTCCTTCTTTTTTTTTTTTTCACTATATTGCAGAAAGTCATTTATAAATAATTTTCATTCTTTTTTTAAGTTTATCTGGCGCCATTAATTGGTAGATATATGCAACTTAAATCTAAAAACTGAAATTAATTAATTAAATTTAATTACTGAATTAATATTTGAAAAAAACTGTATTAACATCAAGTGTCATCCACTACAAGTTCAAAAATGTATTTGAACTTGACTGGACGAATAAAAAGTATTTTATGAACGAGTGAAAATTTGAAAAAGATATTATAGGGAGTGTGTGAGCTAATAGAAGGAATTGAAAAATGGACAGACAGAGTCAGAATTCAATGAAACTGAGATTTAGAAAACACCTGCAAAGAACAGCAAAAGTCAAAGATTCGATATTGTTTTGTCTTTCTGTTACAAAAAATTTCACAAACAAAAACTGGTGGCATCTCTAAGAAAATTACTTCCGCAATCTGTAAACTTCTAAATAAATTGCATTCTGTTTGCTTAATACAATACTATAGTCAGGGCCGGATTTTCCTATAGGCTAACCAGGCTTCAGCCTAGGGACCTCAAGATCAAGAGGGGCCTACATTCAAATTGTTATCAAAATTAGAATTACACTCTAAAAACTGTAAACACTGAATCGAAAATTAGGAGAAATTCTTTTTGTGATCTGGATTTGGTTTGAATAAAGTTCCATTTTTGGTTTAGTTTAAAACTTAGAATTAATAATAATTCATACTTAAATTTTAAATGCGAATTATTGTGAAATAAATTTATCTGAATTGAATTTGCTTTCATCTTCAATGTATTGAATATATTTAATTTAATTTGATAGAAAATAGGTAATTTTTATTGCATATTTTATTTTCGAAGTCAAAGATTTCTATTATTTGAATTTTGTTTCTTTGTAAATGTTGTGTGTTATATTTGATAAGTTATTGTTATAAGTACTATATAGGATGTTGAGAATAAATGTCCAAATAAGTGTTCTCGACTTTTTTTTAATTTATTATTCGTGCCACATTTTTTAAGGATTAGTACCCATCACAACATTTTTCATTTAACATATTGATATATATCCCGGTAATGATGTATTTTATTATCTCTCATGCAATTTACAAACTTAAAAATGGGAGGTGAAAGGACTTCATAAGTGGAATAGCCTAGGGCCTCTTTCATCTAAATCCGGCCCCGACTATAGTTAAATGCTCTCTATTCACTTTCTTTATATTAATTTGCAAATTACATCTAGAAATTAGATTACATGGCATTGTGCACAAATATCGTGTTCTTTTTGTATAGATGCGAACTGAATAGAAAATTATATAATATTTTAACCATGGAACTATTTTTTTTCCAACTATAGAATTTTGTATTAAATAACATTCGTAATTTCTAGAATCACAACGATACAATATATTTATTTCAAATTCGATAAACATATAATATTAAAATAAGCATCGCTAATGGATACAAAACACGAAAAAAATTTTAATTTCATTAATTTAGGACAGGGGTCTCCAAACTTTCCAGCCTTAGGGCCATACTGCTTACCCAGTAAGTACCAAGGGCCAAAACCATTTTGATCTTTCTGCCATTATCTATATCAAATCAATCGAAATAAAAAAAATGGAATTAAAAATTAAAAATCAAAAAAAAATTAATTTTCCGAAAAAAAAAAAAAAAAATTCTTTTACGAAAATAAGTTTTGTAAAATAAAATAAATTTGAAAGAAGCAACAATAAAAAAATAAATTCCTTTATAAAAAAAAAAAAGTTTTGTAAAATAATAAAAAAAATTAAGTCAAATTGAAATAAAAAAAATAAAATAAATAAATTTTGCAAATAGAAAATAATTATTTTTGTAATAATATAAATTTGTAAAATAATCCAATAAAAAAAAATTAAAAATAATCAAATTTAATACAAATAAATTCCTTTACAAAACACATTTTATAAAATATAATTAAAAAACTAAAGATAAATCCAATTAAAATAGTTTCATATTCCGCTTATCTAATCAGTCATCTCGTAAATTCGTATCTTTCCCCAAATCTTACAGTACAACATTCCGACGTTGCCACCGGGGAAAAAGTTTCTAGGGGGATGGAAACCCCTTATCTACCAAAAATACCATCCTCTTACAAGATGACTTCTCGTCACTTCCGGTTACGCGTTTTTCTGATGACGTACTTCCGTCTCCCGGAAACCCATACTACTGCTCTGGCCTTTGTGCCCTGTGTGCATATCAATCCATATTCACGAGTTTATGAAATTTCAATCACTCGTTCCATAAAAGAGAAGCTTTGAAATTAAAGTTAAAATAAAATAATGAAGCAATAGTATATATAAACAAATATATTAAGATAAAAGTGGTAGATTAATCAGACAACACACATTTTTTTCTATGTTATCATGAACAATCAATGCTTATAGCACTGTATTAAAAAAACTTTTATGTAACATTATTCTTTCAATATAATTTTTTCTTTTCCATTTCTGCTAATATGTTTAGGAGAAATTTTCTAATGATAATGAGTATATTTCCGACTGGTCGGCTGGCCTTAATTAATTATATATATTAATGATAAATTAAGTAAAATGTTTCATCATGCAATTTATATTTTAATCAACGATTTTTAAAAATAAAATAAAAGATTATATTACAAATAAAATATGATAAATTAAGTAAAATTTTTCATCATGCAATTTACATTTTAATCAACGATTTTTAAAAATAAAATAAAAGATCGTATTACAAAATTTATGAATAGAAGCATATCTTGCCTCATTGATTTTTTTTAAATTAAAATAGTATTATATAACATATATACAAAAGTATTATATAACATATTCAATAATCATGAATTAGAACATGATAAAACAGCATAGACATACTTTAATGTAAAGCCTAGTATATCCTTCGGTAGGATAGAATCTCGATAATTTGTATTGCTTTTGAATTTATTTCCCAACAAAAGTTAGCAGATGATCAAATTGTGCAGGTGTCATGCCAATTGAAGTTTTCCATGCGATCTCCGGTTTTTATATATTTCCCTGACCCAGCAGAGTCTTTTCGTCCGTTTTATTAAAGTTAGCAAAGATAAAATGGCCATACTTCTTTTCTTTAAGATCTATTTTATTAATCTATAGGCTGTAATAGTACCGCACGAAGTGGAGTGAGCTGCGCACTTTTTCTGGATCGGAAGTAAACAATCGAAACTGCCATCTAGTAGTAATAACTGAAACTTCACTCGGCTTAAAGCGATTTTTGACGCTTTGGTGTGATCGATTCTTCTCTGTCGCCTTATGCAACTTAAATTGAACTTTTATCTGAACCCTTCATAGACCTACCGACTCATCAGCCCTACATCCTGTACACTACCTAACCTCTGACTGTCATTAACTTTCACGTCTCAATACATTTTATGTCCACCCAGTGTTCCTCTGTTTCGTCTTTTTGTTTCTATAGCTGTTCCTCAACCATTGGACTATTAATATCACTGTGCATCAACTTCAAACTTAAGTACTAGAATCAACGAACTTCTCACTGATTAACTTTTCATGTTCAAAATCACTCATCTTTTATTATATGTGTTATTTTATTCTATTTACGTGCTGATTATTTTACTTGTTCTTATTATATCTTTTCAGTTGTTAAATCACCTGCGTACGATTTTAT
Organism: Caerostris extrusa; assembly: GCA_021605095.1. NCBI lineage: Eukaryota > Metazoa > Arthropoda > Arachnida > Araneae > Araneidae > Caerostris > Caerostris extrusa. The sequence goes on from BPLR01003444.1 coordinate 67,524, forward strand.
TTTACTTGATATCTGTATCTGTATTTTCTCAATAAAACATGCAAACTTGCGTTATCATAGTTGTCAAAGAGCAAAAACAGTTGACAAAATCGGCTACCATGGTGATTCTCGATTCCGTTTTCAAGTGACTCCTCCCATCCACTGGTATTATGCATCCATTTATCTTTCCGGTATTTTCTACATTTTCACAATTAGAATTTGGGGATGTTAGCCTCTAGGCCACTGGTGCCTCATTCCTCACCCTCGACTTAGCTGACGCTTCGCCGCATTACTCCTCGGTGTGAATGAGGCTTAACATTGTTCTGAGTGGTATGACAGCATGACGTTGATGTTATAGACATAGCATGACATTAACAATTATTAACCATTATCGTGAATTAATAATTTATATTCTTTGTAACTAACAGATGAATGTAAAAAATATATATTTCCTGGGAAAATTTCAAAATATATTGTAAATGCGATTAATTTACTTAAACACTATGTCCTCAAAAGCCTTTTCAGTAATTAAATAATGCATACAGTCTATGGATCAGGTAAACAATAAAATAATAATATAAATATTCAACCTACTAATCTATAAATATACAACCTCAATACAATAAAATATTTTTTTAGAAAACTTAGAAATGAAACTTCTTTGTAACAAATAATTTCCACATAAATGAGTGAACCTGTAAATAAATAAATAAAAAATTATTGGCTAAAAATAAGCTAAAAAAATAAATTATTAGCAAACCACAATTTAAATATAAAATAAATTATAACTGAAGATATTTAAAAACTATTTTTTATGCATTCTCAAAATATAACGATGAGAAGCAAATGATCATTGTTTTCATTATAAGTATTATTAGATCTAATATACCGTAGTTACACTAAGGGGAATATCAAGAGTTATTTGTGAAGTTTTAAATTCACATAGGAAATAATCTTTCATGTGGAATACACTTTCATAGTAGAATTTTAAAAGCAGAAAAATTCAAAGTTCAATAATTTAAATATGAACGAAATTATGTTATTGTGACCAATCATCAGTGTCCTGCAGTGGGACGGACATCAAATGAGTAATCTACTCATGGATGGTGGGAAAAGGAGCAGTTTCTGTTGTACTGGAGCGCTCCCAAAAAAGTAATCCGACTAACGAGGCAAGACGCTGAACATCACAAAGCAAATATTTCTGCACCGGTTTGATGGCAAATTTAACGAGTGCAGTGCTCGTGCTATCATCACTTTTACATCTTCAGGATGTGTGAAGAGCATTAAAATCACCACATGGAATGGAGGAATTATTAAGTTTTAGTATGTTAGTAAGATCTTTGATTAAACTAGTAGAATTAATCTGGCAGGGAATATGAATTGAGGCTATTGCTAGATTGGTGAAATAACGTAACTAGTTTTAATATTGAGCACGGTTGCTTGAATGTCTGTTAGATTAATAGGTGTGATGTTATTATGCGGATATTATTTCTTATGAAAAAGCTGTACCTCCACGAGGTCTAGGGATTGACTTGCATCGTTTCTATGAAGGATATAGCTGGGATAAATGGATTACGATTATGGGAAAGATGAGTTTCTTGGATTAGTAGAAGATCAGGGTTGTGAGTATCGGTAAAATTAATTAAGTCATGCATTTTGATATGATACCATTTGCGTACCAGTAACAGATTTTTAACCCAGTACGAGATCCAATATTTTCAAAGCATCTTAACACAATTTGCCTTTTCTCAAAATCAGAGTGCAATTTCTTAGACTGTTATCAATACCTTCAAGAGAGTTGAAAATTGAAATGAATTCGTTAATAATATATGAAACTTTTCCGAAGGAATCTTTATCATTCGTTGTAGATTTTCGGAGTGCATTGGTGGCGCAGCGACCATAAACCTCCGTCCTGAAAAAAATAGGGTTCTTGTCGATTGGTCTAAGCCCATTGCCAGCGAAAATTTTTTAAATTTATAGAAAAAATAGATAATTAATTGAATAAAAATTACAAATAAATAAAAAGCTGAAAATATTAAAAGAGATAAAAAATACAAAAGGAAAGGAATTAAAGTACAAAATGAAAAGCATACTTAAGTAAAAAGAAAAATTAAAAAAAAAAAAAAAAAAAAAAAAAAAAAACTTTTGAACACCGCCGTAATGAAAACCAGACATCCATTGCAGAAAATTACCGAGTAAGGCTAAATAACGAGATCTAAAAATAATCCTGATCAAAAAAACCGTTTAATTTACTTAATAACGTAAAAATGAATACAGAGGAAAGCATTGGTTCTTCAGAAATATGAAATAGTGATTTTAAGAATCTAACATTAAGCGACAAACATTCTAAGTATTGCAAAACAAATCAAATTTTTTTCTCCCTTTTGATTCGGCTATTTTTTGCGTCTTCGAAAATATAGATTTCATTCTTATTTCAAGACAAAAATACATTTGCTATTTAAAATTACAATTTCTGTATATATATATATATATATATATATACTTATCAAACACGTTAAGCCTTGTTTAATTTACTGTTAATAACTTGTAAAATTTATGTATTAAAATTAGTTGCAAAACCTCCCTTCTTTTTATATTATGTCTTCGTTGCTCATTTTCATGAGTTATTTATTTATTATTTTACAAAATGTCAATGCAATGAATTATGTAAATGCAATGAATTATTTTTCCTGCAATAATGGAGGTTCTAAAAGGTCTGAAATTGACATTTGGTAAATCTTCTTGTTTAGTATGCTTATCCATGCTACTTTACTTTCTGAGGTTAATCAGACATTTTTTCCCATTCTTAAAACTATATACAAATTTTTCAATGCTAAACTTTTACTTATGCTATCCTTTTTTTTTTTTTTTTTTTTTAATTAGTATTACGTTCAAAGAACTTAGAATTTTACTTTCCTGATATTTAAATTAATATTGCACGTAAGAAGTAGACAAAACTATACAAATTTTAAAATTTAATGAAATCGACAAAATTATTGATTTATTATATATATATATATATATATATTACATTTAAATTTAATTTTCACATAATTCTAAAATCACCAGTCAGCACAAATGTAATGAAATAAAAGCCAGTACAGATGGATGCATTTAATAAAACTGTTAAATATTACATTAAACGAAATCATAAAATGGAACTAACAAATTAATGAAATTTTTAATTAATTAAGGAATGATTTTTTGCTGATGTTTAAATTAATATTTTTATTCAAGAAATGTTAAAAACTGTACAAATTTTAAAATTTTATGAAATTGTCAAAAATAATATTTATTTATTTATATTTTTTTTATTATCATATAATTCATCACCAGTCAGCACAAATGTAATGAAATAATGCCGACACAGATGAATGCATGTACTAAAACTGTTAAATATTACATTAAACGAAATCACAAAATTGAACTAAAAGTAATGAAATTGACATTTGAATAAAATTTTATTGCGAATTAAAAAAACTTTAGAGATCTTTCAATCTTCAAATCTGTCAGATTACAGAATATTAATATAAAATTTATTAAAAATAAATTATTATTTATTTATTACTTATATGTTATTTCCTTTTAATAAAATAAATAATCTTACACATAATTCATCTACTCATTGTCATTTAATCAAACACTACTGGAGTTAAATTAAAAAAAAAAAAAGTTAGTTAATTTAACAATGCAACTGGAAAAAAACTTCAAATAACTTTAGAGAAATGTATTTCTACATTTTTTTTAATTCTATATATTTTTATTTGAGGTTTTCACTATATTATTCGAATCAATCTAAATATTTTTTCCGATTTTATAAACGGAAAGAGTTTTGAAATTAATTTTATACCAAATAATGATAGCATTATTGTGAATTAAGTGTTGTATGGTAACATCAACATTGAACAATAGCATTTAATATGACTTCATATTCTAATATTTCAGCTTAAACTTCACTGATTAAATAAATATGCTGCCATTTGTCTAAGTTTTTTTTAATTTTGAGGATGAAATATTGTAAAATTAATAATAAATGCTGTGCACAGTCTGTTTCTCTAATGTTTTTCGTAACAGTACTTTCTTATTGCGTTGACAGATGGCGCTGATGATCAAAAAGGCTGCGCGACGTTTCTCCATCAGATAGAATTTAATTGATCTTCAACAAATAACAAATACACAGTCCAGTCACATTAATGTGACCACCTGTCAAAAGCCAGAATATACGCTCTTGTATGTTCTGGCCTTAAGAGAAGTGTGGAATGTGGTATTAAGTGGAATTCTTTATATACACTCCACTGCAATGTGCTGCCACATGCCTTTTGAGATTGGTTTATTTCACGTTGACTTGAAAGTAGGTGGTAGTCACAATAATGTGACTGGACTGTGTATGCTAGAATGCAAACAAATTTTAATTGTTTCAGAATAGTTATCTTGTTTGTTTTGTCAATTGTTATTATAATTTGCTATTTATTTCAAAATAACTCACTAATCAGTGATAAAAAATAAATTTTTATCTAAAAATTATTAAAGATGCTGATTTTTTTTTTTTTTTTCATAAAAGCGTATTGATGTCGTACCAATTTTAATTTGGTTATAAAGATATCTAACATTAACAATTATATATTTAAATATAAATTATATTTAATTTTATAAAAGCAACTACAAAATGAAACAATTCTAAAAAGGAACTTGCCCTTTTTTAAGAATTTTAAATAATTTAATATTATTTTTCGAAAACGTGTTAGATTTGAAGTATAAGTTTAGGTAATCGAAAATTTGTTAAATGAAATGATTTTTTACCACTTTTTAATATGTCAATTTTTAATTGAAGGTAAAAAGAAAAAAAAAATTATGTTTTTCTTCGTTTTGCGTTTGTAATAGTGTTGGATTTGAAGACGTGTTCAGATAATCAAGAAAGAAATTAGTTTCAAATTTAAGAAATGAAATGAATTTTTACCACTCTTTTAAAATATTTAGCAATATATATATATATAAGTCGTAAGTCAAACGGAACCAATCACTATTTTATTGTTGTATTTGTATTAAAGTATCGTCTGTAGTGGATGATATAATATCTTTGTTGAAGGCCGAGTTTCAAACTGTTTTGACGGAAATTAAATAGAGATATTGAGTGAGATAACAATGGAAATTTCAGAAGGGGTATTACCTGGAAAGGAATGTAAGTCAGGGAATCTCAACTAATGGTGGGATAGGGCAGCTTCTATTCTGTGGTAGAAACTTTCTTTTTCTCTTGTCATTATTCCATTTTTGTGGTCTATTTTAAGGGCAATGTTCTTTGACATTTACAATCATTTCAAGAAAGCTATTTTTCTTGTTTATTTAATTTCTTTATGTAATTTATTAATGCATTTCAATCCTACACTATTTGAAATGAATTTAGCTATAGACTTTTTTTAATATTTTATTATGCAAAGGCATAGAAAATTATTCAGATTATTTTATGTTTATTTATGGTATTATATATAAGTTGAATTAGTAGACATTCTAACATGATATATGAATGATATTCCTAGGGGGAAAGCAAATCGTATTCTTTTTGATAAATTTTTAATAAATGGTTGGACCATCACCCAGCAATGGGTCCCTAGCAATGAATATGCTGATCAACTGACTAAGGTTGGCTGTTTATTGACCCTGCCCCTATTCTGTTGCCTATAATGAGATAAAGTGGAAGATCCACAATGCAATTAAGAACTACTAGGTGACTCAAACCACTGTTAAATCATGGAGAGTACTTTTGATTAATCCCTTCCCTGACGAACTCCCTAGACATGTGACCACTGCCAATTTTAGACTCTTGACTTCACATGACTATTTACAGGGTCATTAATACCGCATTGGTATTACCCCTTATCCCAACTGTCCTCTGTGTTTAATCATCTTTTGTCATGTTCTGCTCTTCGTGACAAGGTCTTTACTGTGGACAATTTTTTAAACCGTGCTGATCTGTACTGGGCTGCTAGAAGAAAACTCTGGTCTTTAGACTTTTTCCTGGGCTTAGGAGAAAAAAATATTGAACTGAAATTAATTTTTTACCAAATATTGATAGTGTTATTGTGAATTAAGTGTTGTATAGTAACATCAACATTGAACAGTAACATTTAATATGACTTCATATTCTAAAATTCCAGCTTAAACTTGACTGTTAAATTAAATATGCGTTGCCCTTTGCCTAATTTTTAAAAATTTTCGGGATGAAATATTGAAAATTTAATAATAAATTAATGATAAATTTAAATGAAAAGAGGTCCTAGGCTATTCCACTTATGAGGCCCTTTCACCTTCCATTTTTAAATTTGATTTATTAAATTCATTCTCTCCATTCATTCCACCCATTCTAATTCCCATTTTTAATTTTAAAATTTTTTTCAATAGTCTATAAACATTTCACTAAAAGTATTGAACCTACTGAACTTAAAAGGCGAGAATCAAATGTTCGTGTACACAATCCTAAAATAAGAATCTTTTCTAATAACATCAACACGTATTTCATATTATCGAATTAATACGAATATAGCCGAACTTCGGGATATCAATACGTCTGTTCTGTTCTGTGTTCCAATCTACACCAATCTGCACTTCATTTACGTAAGAACAAACCAGAACTTAGTAGCATAAAGGACGTCAATATTTGCCATAGCAATCAGTAAAGTATGAATGATACTTTGGTGCAATCTAGTATATACAAACGAACAGACCCAATGAGCCGAACGCGTTGTTCTTAACCAATATATTTTTATGTTTGTTTATTAGTCATATGTGTATAATTTCTCTTTAATTTCGATTCAGCGTTTTAGTCTTTACTCTTTTTAGAATAGGGTAATTCTAATTTTGTTAACAATTTGAATGTAGGCCCCTCTTGATCTTGGGTCCTAGGCTGAAGTCTAGTTAGCGTATAGGAAAATCCAGCTTTGAGCGTTGCACACAGTCTCTTTCTCTAATGTTTTTCGATCTAGTCGAACGTTAAGGTGGTGAGCAACCAGAACAGATGGCGCTGATGATTGAAAAGGCGCCGCTGTCTTCATCAAACAGAATTTAATTGATCTTCACCAAATAACAAATATGTAAGAATGCAAACAAATTTTAATTGGTTCAGAGTAGTTATTTTGTTTGTTTTACAGTCAATTGCAGTTATAATTTGTTATTTGTTTCAAAATAACTCTCTATTCAATGATGAAAAATTGTTTTTTTATCAAAAATCATTAAAGATGCTGATTTTTTTTTTTTTTTTTATTGATGGCGCACAAATTTTAATTTGGCTTCAAAGATATCTAACGTAAACAATTACGTATTTAAATATAAATTTTATTTAATTTCATAAAAACAACTGCAAAAGGAAACAATTCTAAAAAAGGAACTTGCCCTGTTTTAAGAATTTTAAATAATTTAATATTCATTTTTAATTAAGTGTTTATTATTTGTTCTGTGTGGCAACATTGTATTGATGAATTTTAACTAGTAATAATTTTTGCAGACTGATATTGCGAATATTTTAATCGTGAGTTAAAATTTTCTGTGATCTCTGTTTTTTTTAATTATTATTTTTATTTTATTTTCTTTCCTGTGTACCAGAAAAAAATACTTTGACATTTATTGATGAAAAAGTATTGGAGTACAAAAGAATTTGAATGATTTTCATATGGGAAGAAAAATATGTTCAAAAGATAAAATATCTTACTTACCACTTTTGAGAGATATACTAAAAACTAGACTATATATATTTTAATTATAAGGCCTTGAATGGCGTGGGGCTGATAATTTTCTGTGGTTGTGTTTTGTCCGATTAAAATGGCAATATATGTATCCGTTCCCATTAGAATGGTAATAAAACAAGCAATGGATTACCAAAATGTCATACAAAAAAAAAAAAAAAAGTTTCTTATATACACGAAAGTACTCGGCCTACGCTTTTGCTGTTCTGAGTTTTAAATTAATATTAGGTTCAAAAGAATTTAGAAGTTTTTACTTTCTTGAGATTTAAATTAATATTGCGCAGTCTTTACAGTTTACCGGAGTACCTTGTGCCCAGGGGGCCTTAAACTCCTATCTGGTCAAAATGAGCACATGGTGATAAGCAGGAGAAACATGGCTATCAAAAAACAAGAAATAAGTAGTTAAGGAAAATGTCCCCAAATTAAGAATTTTAAGAAAATTGAAAAAATAAATAAATAAAAAAATACCTAAAAATAAAAAATTAAATAAAGTAAAAATAAATTAAATACAATAATTAAGTAATTAAAGAAAAAATAATATAAAGCAGTAAAATAGCAAAATAAACAGAGATTCCACAGGATGATAGGGTAACCGCTGCTAGAAATGATGACTAAAGGCTGTGTTCGTCTAGGAACTTTGTAGATTGTAAAGAATCGCCCTGGGGAGTTTAGTATTTTCCGACAGAGGTAAAATCGTATCTCTCTTGCGCAATAAATGTTGAAACTATGCGACTTTTGAAGATTTTCTAAATTAAAAAAATTAATTTTTTTAAAATTTATCATCAAATAATAAAAAAGAAATAAAGGCGGCGCGAAGTTAATGAAAATAATGAATGCCCAAATGGGTGTATTTACTGAAATTGTGAAAAATTCGGCACTTTGAACAAAAATATATTGAGAATTTACAATTCCAGATTTTTTCATACATTCAGAGTATTGAGACTAAATTGATGAGGAATTAAAGGAAATTAAACGCCTTTGGAAAAGGCATATGATGAATATAAAAATTTTGCATTTCTTCCTAAATGTGCTTTCTCTGTCGTTATTGTAATGTCAGAAATTTCAAACAATTGATTGTCTCCTTAAATATCAAAAGTTTTTTCAGTATAATATCAGTAAGATGAGGTGTGAATGAAATACATTTTCAACAGCATATTAAGTAAACAAATTAAGAAAAACATTTTTTGTGAGTTATCATTTGCATGTTTCTTACTAACAGTAAAACGATGCCACATTCATATGTAATTAAATTGTGGACAGCAGTTAGAAACATAAAAATTGTGTAATATTTTGTAAATTTTGTGACACGGCAAACAAATTTTACAGGTGCTGTCAACAGATGGCGCTTTTTTTCAAACTCCACATTTTAGCACATCCTGATTAATTTGCAAGATTTAAATTCGAAAAAAAGTAGAATTCCGGAATAATTTATCTATGATTTATCTATTACCTCGTAACAAATAAACGTCATGGTACACATGTGTAAATGAAATTACAATTTTGCAAATTTGATGTAAGGTTTTCAGATGCCGAAGTCAAATTTTCCAAAAAAAAAACAGTATAGGTGCTGTCAGCAGATGGCGCTTTTCAGACTTCAAATTTTTTGGACATCATAATAAATTTGCATTTATTACGGTTTTTAAATTCGGGAGGAAAAAAAAAAAGGATTTGCGAGTAATTTACTTATTTAAGGTTTGTTTTTTACCTCGTAACAAATAAATGCTATGATACAATGTGAAATAGACCTGCAATTTTTGCAAATTTGATATAAAGCTTTCAGTTACTTGCAGAAAAAACTATTTGAATGTTATTTAGCTGAAATTTTAAATTTAAATAAAATTACATATGAATTAAAATTGAAATATCTTGTTGTGTGAAACAAGAATTAAAATTATTGAAGTTATTTATTCTGCAGCTTGTGATATTTTTAATAGTAATGATTTGAAAAATAATTATAACCATTGCAAAAGTCATTAATATAGGATTATTTGGTTATGTAAGAAAATTATTAAATTAACTTCATCAACAGAGCTAACAATACCAATTTTCTACATAATTTCGTATCAAATCTGACTGCTCGCTCTTTGACGAGGAACGGTCCTTTTCAGGACCATTTTGCATGCACCGTCAAAAGAGTAAAAAAATGCGCATTTTTTAATTGAAGTTAAAAAAAAAGAACATTTTTCCTTATAATCATATTAGATTTGAAGTATAAGTTTAGGTAATGGGAAAAAATTAATCGAAAATTTGTTAAATGAAATGATTTTTTACCAGTCTTTTAATATGGCAAATTTTTAATTGAAGGTAAAAAAAAAAAAAAATTATGATTCTCCTCCTTTTCGTTTGTAATAGCGTTGGATTTGAAGAACGTGTTCAGATAATCGAGAATGAAAGTGGTTTCAAATTTAAGAAATGAAATGAATTTTGACCACTCTTTTAAAATATTTAGCAATTATATATATATAAGTCGTAAGTGAAACGGAATCAATCACTATTTTATTGTTGTATTTGTATTAAAGTATCGTCTGTAGTGGATGATACAATATTATATTATCTTTGTTGAAGGGCCGAGTTTCAAAACTGTTTTGACGGAAATTAAATAGAGATATTGAGTGAGATAACAATGGAAATTTCAGAAGGGGTATTACCTGAAAGGAATGTAAGTCAGGGAATCTCAACTAATGGTGGATAGGGCAGCTTCTGTTCTGTGGTAGAAACTTTCTTTTTCTCTTGTCATTATTCCATTTTTGTGGTCTATTTTAAGGGTAATGTTCTTTGACATTTGCCAATCATTTCAAGAAAGCTATTTTTCTTGTTTATTTAATTTCTTTATGTAATTTATTAACGCATTTCAATCCTACACTATTTGAAATGAATTTAGTTATAGACTTTTTTAATGTTTTATTATACAAAGGCATAGAAAATTATTCAGATTATTTTTTTTTATTTATGGTATTATATATGTTGAATTAGTAGACATTCTAACATGATATATGAATGATATCCTAGGGGGAAAGCAAATCGTATTCTTCTTGATAAACTTTTAATAAATGGTTGACCATCACCCAGCAATGGGTCCCTAGCAATGAATGTGCTGATACTGACTAAGGTTGGCTGTTTATTGACCCTGCCCTGTTCTGGTGCTCATAATGAGATAAAGTGGAAGATCAACAATGCCTTAAGAACTACTAGGTGACTCAAACCACCGGAAAATCGTGAAGAGTACTTTTGAGTAACCTCCCCCTGGCAACCTCTAAAGACATGTGGCCACTGCCAGGCATCGACTCCTTGACTTCACATGACTATTTACGGGGTCATTTATACAGCATTAGTATTTCGAAACTGTCCTCTGTGTTCAGAAGGAAACTTTATGGAGAAATTTTTTACTGTGATTTCCGGTTTGGGCTTAGATCTCGACCAGAGCAGACGTGTTTTTCACTTGTACCGTATCTAAAACCCTGAGTTTTACTCTCTTGCGCTCTAAGTTTAAAACAAAACGGTTTTATTCTTTTAAACAATCTTTATTTTAATATCCCAGTTAATTTTTTAATTGATTATTGATAAAATGAGTCAAATTAATTCTGACAACCCGGAGGAAGATCCTTCCCCCCCCCTACTCCACCGATCATCTACTACATCTCCCCGGCTATCACGGCAACGACCTCGGAACTGATTAATATGGACATGACCCAAAAGTACGATAGAAAGAAGTTGAAGTTAAAGTTTTTCTTAATGCAACATTTAGGTTTCTGGTTGTTAATGAGTAGTGGTGTTTGTATCGGCCAGCATTGTAGTTTACAATTTAATAATTATAGCATTATAGTTTTATTAATTGATATAATAATAAACGTGGCATATTCTGAAAAAAAAAAAATATATTTTGGAAGGTGCCACATTTATATGTAATTAAAAATTACGACAGCAGTTAGAAATATAAAAAGTTTTGTAATATTTGTGTAAATTTGTCTTTTTGTGACACGGCAAACAAATTTTACAGGTGCTATCAACAGATGTTTTTTCCAACTCCACATTTTTGCACATCCTGATTAATTTGCATCTATTATATTAAGTTTTAAATTCGAAAAAAGTAGAATATTGGAATAATTTATCTATGATTTATCTTTTACCTCGTAACTTAAATATTTTTTATGGAACAAATTGTAAATGAAACTGCGATTTTGCAAATTTGATATAAGGTTTTCAGTTACTTGCAACAATGGACTATTTGAATGTTATTTAGCTGGAATTTTTAAATTTAAATAAAATTACATATATATTAAAATTGAAATATCTTGTGTGTGAAACAAAATTAAATTAAAATAAGCTATTATAAGTTTAGGTAATCGTAAAAAAAAATTAATCAAAAATTTGTTAAATGGTTAAAATGATTTTTTACCACTCTTTTAATATGAAAAAAAAAAAAAAAAAATTATGTTTTTCCTCCTTTTGTGTTTGTAATCGTGTTGGATTTGGAGAACATGTTTAGATAATCGAAAAAGAAATTGGTTTCAAATTTATGAGAAGAAATTAACTTTCACCACTCTTTTTAAAATATTTAGCAATTATATATATAAATCACAAATCAAACTGCTTCAATTCCTTTCATTACTCGACATTATCAAAGTATCGTCTATAGTGGATGATGCAATATATATATCTTTGGGTTGAGTTTTAATGGTGGTGTTTGTATCGGGCAGCATTGTAGTTTATAATTTAATAATTACAGCATTATAGTTTTATTATTTGATATAATAAATGTAACAAATATGCGGCTAATCTAGGGATGTTTTCCAAAACGAAATAAAGAGACAGGGTGTCTCCTTTAACAACATTTAATGAAGCACTATTATACAGCGATATTTACATTAGTTATTACAAACATATTCTCTCGCTGCTTGACAAAATGTTTGTCTCAAAGACACATAACCCGTGATGTGTCGCCATCTGGTGATTAGCAGACAAACAAATCCTACATAAATGGGGCATATTCCGAAAAAATTATGTAAATTTTTCGAATGATGCCACATTTATATGTAATTAAATTGGGGACAGCAGTTAGAAATATGAAAGTTTTGAAAATTTGTGTAAATTTTTTTTTTTTTTTTTTTTGTAACACGGCAAACAAATTTTACATGTGCTATCAACAAAAGGCGCTTTTTGTGCAAACTCGACATTTTTGCACGTCCTGATTAATTTGCGTCTGTTCTATCTGCATCTGCTTTAAATTCGAAAAAAAGTAGAATTCGGAATATTTTATCTATGATTTATTTATTTCATAATAATTCGCATTTAAAGTTTAAGTATGAATTATTATGAATTTTAAGTTTTAAATTAAACCCAAAACTGAACTTTATTCAAACAAAATCCAAATCACAAATAGAAAATATCCAATCAAATGAGCCGAACGCGTTGATCTTAACCGACACATTTTTATGCTTGTTGATTAGTCATATGTGTAGAATTTCTCCTTACTTTCGATTCAGTGTTTTAGCGTTTAACAACAACAACATGACAACAGTAGCAACAGGAATAAACTAACCCTCTTATCAAGTGATTTTATGTAAACAATAATATATCATAATAATAATGGTGTGGGTTGTTATTAAACTGCTACGCTGCAAGGGGTCGTTATTTACGGGCTGTTCTGGGTTGGAAGCGATAGAAGGACATCTTTGGCCTACTGTACGAGGAAGATTGTTTAGAAGGACGATTACCTGTGGAAGATTAAGAGACCACTTTGGACCAGGAGCGATGGAGACCGCCGAGGACGAGTGGTGTAGGAGAATGGAGCGTGCTGAGACGATGGACTACTCCGTTCGGGAAAGTGCACCAGGAGCGAGTAATCCGGAACTTATGGAGACAACGTGTGCGGCAATACAATCGGAGAGGTTGGCCTCGCCTACATTTCCCGAAAAGCAATCCTATTTATCTGACGAAGAACACTGTGCCCGCATAACTACTGTGATCAAGAAGAAGGACCTTGCACAGATTCTCTATGATGCATATGCTGCAGCGCTGACTGGATATTCTCCCGATGATGATGACCTTAAAGAGCTGAAGATACGCCATGATGATCTTCAGCTTGCAATGAGGGAGGTAAGCAAACTTGAGCCTTGCCCATTGTCATCTTGTAAAAAACATAAAATTATAAACTTTAACTCTCAAATTAAGCGCAATGCTGCCCATCTTAATAATCATGAACATGATAATGACGGTTTTACTATGCCCTCCAAAAAGCTTATTGAAAAGGTCAATTATGATAAAAAATCCTCAACATTTAGTTGATACCAAAAATTCGTTTGACAATCTCAAAGTAGATGAACAGGAAGAGCAGGACTCTGATACCACCCTGTAGTTAAAAAATGCCACCCATTATGGTCAAGCAAACTGAAAAGCTGAAAACTAAGCTTGCCAATTTTTACAAATTTTTGAAATAAATAAAGTTACCATCAAAATTGCGGGTGAAATGATCAAGATGTTTCCCTTCGACGAAAATCAGCACCGTGCTATAACCAGATATCTAACAGAAAACTCCGTCGAATATTTTGTGATAACACCTAAATATCAACGTCCTTTAAATGTTGTTTTCAAAGGCCTCTGCATTAAAACTCTTGATAATGAAATCAAAGATGAGTTAGTTAATCTAGGCTACTATGTTGACAAGGTAACCCAGTTAAAAGATCTAAAACTAAGCAGCCTCTACCAATCTGGCAGATTACCCTTGCTAGGGAACCAAAAAGCATTGAAATTTTTTAACTAGAACGATTGCTATACTTTACTGTAAAAGTTGAGAAATTTAACTTACGACCAATGACCCTCCAATGTTTTAAATGTAATAATTTCCATCACAATGCTAATAACTGTGGATTTAAACCTAGGTGTCTTAAATGTGGTAAAGAACACTCCCATAAGGAGTCCAATTGAAGGGAAGCTTGAGGTGCCAAAATGCATTAATTGCAACGCTACAGGACACTTAGCAGCTAGGAGGGGGTGCCCCAAATTTCCAAAGATAAATACTAACTCTAACAGACAGGCTGCCTATCCCAAAGTTATTCCTCCTAGACAAGTTACCCCAAACATCAGTTTTGCTTCCATGCTTAAAAACAATGTAAACGCAACTGCAGCTGTACCTCCTTCAACTTTTGTAAATCAAAACCAACCAAGTTCACTACCTGGCATTGAAGATCTCAACTTATTCCAAAATGCTTTTATATTAATGAAAGAATTTATTTCTCTTTTCACTGATATCAAAAACCTTCCAAATTTAATCAATCAAATTAATTCTACCAACAATAAAGCTGACAAGCTACAAATCTTTGCCAACTGTATATGCTCCAAACCCTCTAACAATGCCACGTAGTGACTATATTGTTTACAGGACTTGGTAGTCGAAACGTTTTCGTTTCTCCTCCCCCACGCTCTGCCCCTCTATCGTTCACTTGCAACTGACCTTGTAGGATTCGCAGATTTCCCCGTCATTACCAGTTCATCCTCTCTTAACAAACTGCTCTTAAAGGTTTTTGTTATTTTTAACTTGTACTCCTTTTGAATTAGATTAACCTAATTACCCTATATTATTAAATTATAATTAATAATTATTAAATACTTTATTGAAAAAAAAAAAAAAAAAAAAACTTCTCCTCTCCATATATTATTATCTCTATTTTAATTGTTTTATTTTTAATGCAATGGGCTTAAAGCTAAAGTAACTTCCCTCTCATATGCAAAGAAGGAGTTAGCGGTTACCTATACCAAGGAGCTCCATCAACCTACAAATTGTCGTCATCGTCGGGTCGTTTTTTTACTGCAGATTGCCTACGCCAAATTTTTCATTTCGCATTTTTTTCTTTAATACCATTATTATTATATTTTATTTTTTATGTTAAACCATTATTGTATCATAATTTCTTGCTTCTTCTTTTTTAAATCTATTTGGGCAAGCTTCCTAATAGTCTTTACCGTTCTTTTATCGCAAAGCATTTCTTCATCGTCTTTGAACAGAAACGAGATAGAAGCTAGCTGCTATCTCGAACGATACTCTGATTTGTCAAGTTGCTTCGCAACATGACAAATCAGAGTGTCGTTCTTCGGGTGCGTCGTTCCACAATCCTTCATGAAATATTTCTTCTGTTGGGAGAAATATTAAGTTTAAAATTATTAGAGCTTTACTAAGACACTTTTAACTTAAGTTTGGCTGGTGGCGCTGATGTCGTATTTCACAGAGGGATTTTGAGGTGGCAGTAATTTTGCACCGAGCACCAAAAATTTTAATTAAAAAATGTATAAATAATTTTACAATCAATAAGTAATGATCTGCAGAAGCTTAGATTAGGGTGGCAAATACAAATGATCTTGCAGGCCACTTTGGAAGTGTGTTATAACTCCGCGGGCCGCATATAAAATTATATATCCCTACATTAGATTTAGATCCACTAGAGACATTTTTTTGTGGAGCGAAAAATTGAAGCATAATTTATTTTTGTGTTTACTATGTTATTTTACATGTAAACATAGATAATATAATAATAATGATACAAAACGCATTGTAAAGGAATATATAACACTAAAAATGAAATATATAGATATAAAATAAAAAAAAAAAAAAAAAAAGGAAATCATTAAAAAATATTTATTTTACTAGTGCGATATTTGTTTCTCCACTCTTTCACTTAGGTTTTGCAAATCGATCTCAATTTGGGCATTTGCACATCAATATACTAACTATATATCACGCAACACTAATTATATATCAATAACTATAATTGGTGTTGCGTCCGTTATGTTTCAGCGTGTTTGGTCAATTTCATTTTCGGAAAAAAGATTTGCAGGTGTAAGTTGAACGTTAACAACTTGAACTAAGAGTCTGATTTGCTCTGCTATCGACAATCAACTGTGCGTATCTAGGAATTGCCATGAGGTCACTTAAAGTGAAACATAGAATCTGTTACATTAGGTGTTCCAAGATACGCGCGCCTCATGAGTTCGCAGAATATAATGTAATTATTCTGCGAACTCATAAATAAAACAGGCAATATCTGTCCTACATTCGCAAGAATATTATTTTAAAAACAAATTGAATTTTTCTCATAATTTTGACATTTAATTTTTGAATATATGGATGCACACATAATGTATTTTTAATAAATTGGTTTTCACTACTTTAGATAATATAAAATAAATATATGTTGTAAAAGTGTGATAAATTTCATGGTCAATGAGGGAGGTAAGCAAACTTGAGCTTTGCCCATTGCCATCTTGTAAAAAACATAAAATTAACAACTTCTCTCAAATTAAGCGCAATGCTGCCCATCTTAACAATCATGAACATGATAATGACCAGTTTCACTATGCCCTACAAAGCGCTTATTGCTAAGGTCAATTATGATAAAAATCCTCAACATTTAGTTGATACCAAAAATTCGTTTGACAATCTCAAAGTAGATGAACAGGACTCTGATACCACCCCCTGTAGTTAAAAAATGCCACCCATTATGGTCAAGCAAACTGAAAAGCTGAAAACTATGCTTGCCAATTTTGACAAATTTTTTGAAATAAATAAAGTTACCATCAAAATTGAGGGTGACTAGATCAAGATGTTTCCCTTCGACGAAAATCAGCACAGGGCTATAACTAGATATCTAGCAGAAAACTCCATGGAATATTTTGTGATAACGCCTAAATATCAACGTCCTTTAAAGGTCGGTATCAAAGGCCTCTACGTTAAAACTCTTGATAATGAAAGCAAAGACGAGTTAGTTAATCTAGGTTACTCTGTTGACAAGGTAACCCAGTTAAAAAGATCTAAAACCAAGCAGCCTCTACCAATCTGGCAGATTACCCTTGCTAGGGAAAAAAAAAGCATGCAAAAACTCTCACCAGGTATGCCTGACTTTCGATGCTTTCAAGCACATTGTCATAATCGTAATCGAGTCTTTTCGTTTCTCAAAACATTGATTACAGCAACGCCACCAGCGGATTCGAAATTCAACTCTCCTGTACGCGTTACCGGTTGAGCCACGAATTGGTCGCTTCGAAAGTTCATGTAGTGTCATAAAAATTAATAAATTGCTCCTAAATTTATATCTTAACTACTTACTTAGCTACGATTTATGTTAACCGGTTTATCTCAGATTGATTGATTTGGTTTGTCACCTATGGTCATTTGTGCACGTTTTGGCTAATTAGACCTACAGTTTAACGTGGATTCCGAACCGCTAACAAACATCCATACCATCTCCAGGATTCGAACCTGAAACCTCTCGTATTAAAAGCCAGAGAGCTAACATTTGGCCATCAGGTCGATGTGTGAGATTGATTGTGGCCCTCAAACATTCGGATAATCAGGAAAATACTGAATTTCCACTCACCAGCAACTGGGTAACAGGTTTCGGGTTCGATTCCCGGACGTGCCATGGATGTTTGTAGTGGTTCGAAATCCACTTTAAACTGAAGGTCCCGGTCTGTTTAGCCTAACGTGTACACAAGATGACTGTAGAACGGCAAACCAAACTAATAATTTTACTCCAAAGTTGTCTCAGAAGAAAAATAGATACCGGAAGACTACATCATTCACAACCAGAATTCGTAGGAGCTTCAATATTAGCATCATTCATTCATTGCGACAATTAATTATTAAGGCCACAGAATATTAACTAGTGAGCAACTGAATACATATTTAAATGTAATATTGGAAATTACGTATTCATTATAACAAAAACTATATTTGACCAAATGCAATTGCTAGAAAAGAGTTTGAAGGAAACAAAATAGTCCTATACAGAAAAATTTTTGGGAGAAATAAAATTCAATATAATATAATATTCGTTTGCCTGTTATATAATTAAGAAATATTCTGATTAGATTTATAAGAGATATTTAGATCTAGGGATTTATTCTGCATTATTATTTATTACTATTCATCAATTCGACTAATTTTGCAAAGAAACTATTTGTTTAGATTCAAAATAACTTTATTTATATTTTATTAACATTTTTTAAGACACTTCGTAAGAATTGCTTTCTTTAATTTTTTTTTTTTTTTTTTTTTTTTTTTTTGATATGGTACGATTTAATACATTTAGACACAATTTTATGGTAAATTTATAATAAAAATTTAAATTATTCCTTAGTATGTTTACAGAAATAATTTAAAAATAATTATCCAAGGAAGAACAAATTAATTGGTAAATATATTTCCATAACAGATATATAAATATATATCCACATTTCTTCATTACCTTTTACTACTTTCAAAATTCCAAATGATATTAATCGCTTAATTTTTATATCGATTATTAATTGTTATTGAATTATGATAAAGATATGTAAAAGTGATAATTAAGTTCTTATTACAATTTTATTCATACACTGCTGCCTCGCCTTCAAGTTATTTATGTTTATATATTTTAAAAAATATATATATATATATAAATAAATAAATTATTTAATTAATATAATTTCTTTTAGTTTTCAAATAATTAGATGAAATAAAATTTTTAATACCTTAGATTAGGTTATTTAAGTTAATTCTTAAAACTTTAATTAATTTATTCTTATTAAAATCGTTTTCATTTCTTTTATTGAACGAAAATGAATAATTTTCGTTTACTTTACTTATTAAAATTTTTTTTCACTCGAAAACTTTTCATTCTGAACAAAGTATTTTGCATTTTACATTTTGAATTTCCTCAACGATATTTCTGTTTTAATATAAATTTAAATTTGTGAATTGAAATTAATTTAAATTTATATAAATCTCTGAATAACATTTACGAAAGCCTGCACCTTAAAAATAATAAACTTTGAAAATAAAATTTCTAAAAAATATATATAGATTTTTAATGCTTTGATGTATATTTAAATTATAATTTTTAATACTTAGTTAAAATAATTATGCCCTAGCGAAACTTTATTATTATTATTATTATTATTAGATAAATCTTCATTTCTTCAGTGTATTTGCTAAAATCTTAAAGTTTAACTTTTCTTTGTTCTGTTATTTTTTAAGAGAGCAAAGTTACATTAGATAATTATAGTAGATACTAGTATTCAATAAAATATTAATCTTGTGTGTATTTGTTATATTAAAGAATTTATGTTATTAACAAATTAGTTAAAAATTTTAACTATGATAAATTTATGTTCAACTTAATTATCCTTTTTTTTTTTTTTTTTTTTTTTTTTTTAACATTGGAAATTTATCACTGAATCTACTTTATGTTAAACACAGCCTTTGAATGAGGAATATGTTTGATTTTCAAAATTTCTTCATTTATATATTTCATATCAGATTTTTTTTTATACTGCTTTTGATTTTGTACTTATCTGTATTGTGTGTACCTGTAAAATTCTTTCAATTTTGCAAGCTGTTTTATATCGATTCTTATGCATTATTGATTTATGATGATTATACTTCAGATTTAAAAAAAATTTAAACATAATTGTTATCTTCTCATACGAAAAAAAAATTAATTTTCCGAAAAATATGTATTTATCCTGAATTGTCAAAGTCATTCTTTTTGTATAAAACATAGCCTTTGAATAACTTTTATCCCACCAAAATATACAAAAGATGTTTAATTAAAAAAAAAAAAAAAAAAGAATTCTGATATTTTGTGTTATTGTAATCGAAAATTAGTTTTTCACTCCATAATAAATTTTTTTTGAATCAAGCACTTTTAAATTTTAGCATTATTGTTTTAAGAGTCAGTTCAATTATAAAAATTTTAATTTACACATTCGTCATAAATAAATATGACTCGTTCTCTTAAGATAATTCTTTATAATTTTGTTTTAAACTAAATTTCTTCTTATATTTAAAATAACGGTTCAGTAGTTACATATTATTATTAATATTACAATTTTTCGCCTATAATCCGGGAATTATACACTAAAAAATTTTAAATTTCATAATGCAGATTATAAGCTACTGTGAACATTTTTTTCCCGGAAGTTTTATAAAAATTAATTATATAAAATTTAATTTAGATGCCCCCTATTTTAATCTGCCCAAAAATATGGTTAAATTACAAATAAAATTCCAAAAGTTTCTTAAACATAATAGAATTTCTTTTTTTTTTTTTAATTTCATAAGCATATTTTAATCCCATAAACATAAACGTTCATTTGCTTACTAATTTATTTTATAAACTATAACAAAACGCGATTTATTATTTGTATTCTTTTTAAACATAATAAATAATGTCATTTTCTAAAATATTTTTCATAATTTCTCCTTCTTTGAAGAAAAGTAATTGCTTTATATTTATATTAATTTAGGTATTTTATTTTTATTAAAAAAATTAAGTCAAAAGGAAATTCTCGAAAACTTCATAATGTTCTAATAAAAGCAAGCATCAATAACCGTCATAGCTCATTAACCTTTTGTAACATTGTTTTAAGGACAAGAAATAATATCTGGAAATAATATCTCAAGGTAAGAATAAATGCAGAACTGCGCATGTCTTTAAATAGTGGAATGAGCCAACTTCGAACATGCGCAGTTGAGCAATAAGAGTATTTTAAATGACCTTTAAAAACTGTCTGTCCAGACAGAGTACGTGTACACTGTTCCCTTTAAATGAGAAGGTCGGGTTGCAAGAAAAACGAAACTGGCGAAAGAATTTAATCAGCCAAATCAGCGTGAGTCTCCAATTCTACTCGGATTTGGCGCGAAGACCAGAGTAAGTGTTTAAGCTGAAAATTTTTGTTATATAAAAACACCAACTTCAGTAAATTTACCTCTCCTGCTGTTTAGATAATTATGCTACATTTTACAATTTTGTATTGCGATAGGTAAATAATATGTCACAATTTAATTACTTGATTGGAATGACTAAATTACTGCAAATTTAGAATTCGATATTTTTCAGAAGAATAAGTATGAATTTTACTATTCCTAATATAAAAGATAAAATCTTTAAAAAATACTTTTCTAACAGTACAGTATTATTTCACCATTTGTGAAAGTAAAGTATTCGTTAATAAGTCATTTATTATTGATTTAGGATTTTATTTTATTTCAGTTTTCTAAAATTAAACATTTGGTCAATTTTTTTTTTTTTTTTCAATACATACTGTATTTTAGAATTTTATTTATATTATTTTAATACCAGATACACGGATTTTTTTAGTTTGCATTAAATATTAATATTATCAAAAAAGTTTGTTACAAAGCATCTCAGTTCACTTTTGTTAAATGTTATACAGTTTAAAAATTATACCACTATTGTATTTTAAAAAAGTATACTACTTTAAAAAATTATTTTAATTGAATTAAAAATTATAACTTTTACTCATTAAAAATTATTTTTATTTAATTTTTAATAAAACTAAATAGAATTATTCTTGACTATGCACCTGAAAAAAAATAATGGAAATTAAATTGAAATAGTGAAAAAAATTGAAACTTAAATAGCTTAAGTGGTAAGGAAAAAAAAAAAAAAAAAAAAAAAAAAAAAAAAAACATATTTGCAAAATCTTATGTTTTATATTTAGAGAGTTTTAATATGATTTAGACAGCTATTTCCTTAAATTTATAATTATCCTGTTTTAAAATCATACAGGCAGGAAAATTTCGCATTTATTTGAAAGACTGAATACAAATATATTACTTTGAAATTATAAAACAACATAAATTAAGTCAATTGCATTAACTATAATGTAAATTTTAAAATATATATACATACAAAATGAATTTATAAATTTCATAATTGCTCATAGACTTTACTGATTTGTTTAACAAAAATTTCACCAAAGCAATGATTAATGAACTAAGAGCAATTAAATTATTTATTTTAAGCTTTTATTTATCAAAATAAGTTTACGAAAAATCAAAATTTAAAGCTCTCGCATGTAAAATATCATCCTTTTCTTATCAAATTATCTTTTCATCAGATTCACAACATGAAAGCTATATTGCTAAAATATATATCACTGAAGAAAAAATAACAAAGAAAATGTATTTTAAGTAAATCTTTTAGTTTAAAAATTCTAGTGAAATGTTTATGATATTTACTAACATACAAAATTTTTTTATCGAATACAAATATGTATACTCCGAATACAAATAAATTAAATGTCAGTTGATAAAAAGATTTCGTTCATTAGTAGTACAAAAAATAGTACATAGTAAAGTAGTAGTACATTAGTAGTACATTTTTAAGATGATCAATTTTTATTTAGTCACAGAAAATGGTAATTTGTATTTTAAAAAAGATTGGGACCTGAATGGCCTAGTGGCTAGCGCTCTGGCGCTCGGTACCACAGGTTTCGGGTTCAAATCCCGACGGTGCCATGGATGTTTGTAGTGATTCGAATCCACTTTAAACCGTAGGTCCCAACCTGATATGATCGTAGAGCGTTGCGGGGACATTGTTACCCCGCGTCCGTGGCTTATCTTCAAGTTACACGCGTCCCTATGGTAATGCAAAGTGAGCAACGCCTGTGCAGCACTTGCCTTAAGGCATCCAAGCTAAGTGTTTGCCATCTGCATTGGAAAAAAAACGATTTGTTTTAGATGTAGTTTTTTTTTATATTTTTCGTTTCACATTTAACATTATTTTAAATACATATTATATTATTTGAAATGAAAGTAAGAATCTTCAGAAAATCTATGTTACAAAATGCGTGTTTGCCAGCTGCATTAGAAGGAAAAAAAAAGAAATTTTAGCGAATGATAATTATTCTATGATGATGAATTTGCCAAGAGGAGCAAACATTCGCCAAATAATACTTCTTGTCTAATAATGGTTACACTGAACTCGTCGGAGTGAAATGACCGTTACTTCTTATTTTCCGTGCATTAGGTATGGTCCTGTTAAATTGGCTATTGAAATATATAGATGTTTATAAGTTTAATGAAATTCGGATTGAAACTAATTGCTGTGTTTGAAATAATGCCGTTTTATTGTGAAATATCTGAAATTATATTTGTGTTCGTTTAGTGGCGTTCTAGCAACCAGCTACACCCAGTTTTCCTTATGGCAGTGTACTGTGTTCTGGTAGGAAATTATTTCAAAACCAAATTTTTACTATTTAATTTTTGTATAACATGATTTTAATAAATTTATTTATTAATTATATTTAATTTTGGTATGACATGGTTTTACTAAATTTTTAAATTATGATTAGTTTTCTGTTTTTAAAATGATTGTTGAAATTGGTATGAAAATGTTTCTATTTAAGTAATTTATGTTTTGAAATGCTGAAATAATCATTGAATTGAATGTAAGAAGTGTTCTGTATATGTTGATATACAGAGTTACTCATAAATTAAGGAATTAATTTTTATAGCCAGCTAACTGTTTAATTTTTTGCATGAAATGCGATATTTTTTTTTTTAAATATTATAACTAAAATGGGTATTATTTGGTGCGAAGTTATTTGTAAATGAATCCATTTACTTAAAGATACTCAATTCAGATGGTGCTAAATTGAACAATGAAAAAATTCTGCTTCATTCCTATAATTTCATCATTTAATTTTAAATGATGAATATTTGCTACAAATCTGATTTTCCTTATAGTTTTTTAAATGTTCATTGCCCTTTAGAAGTCGCCTTGGCGAAAAACGTCTTCTTGGATCTGGGACCAAATTTTCATTAAATGGTGTCTTAAAAAAAAAATGTTTTTTTTTTTTTTTTCGTGGAAAGAATATTTTGGAATGGAAACAATTTTAATTTTTTTGAACAAATTGTAACTTTTCTCAAATTCATCTCATTAATCTTATTCTTTTTTATATCACCATAGATAACATATTTTCCATGTGAAGACCAATTGTATTATGGAATATAATTAAAATCTAGCAGTAATATAGAAAAGCTAAAGAATATATTATGTTAAATTAATGTAATATTTTATGTTAAATTTATTTAGTAAGCTTTTCGTTTAAAGTTTGCAAATTGGGATAAACTTGACCTTTTTAGAACGTTTTTCCCAATTAGCCTAATATGTACATATTTCTATTTTAAAATCAAAATGTACGTGTAAACTTAAATAGAACTTTAACCAAATATTCAATTGTTTCCCTCATATAGTTAGTGTAATTTTAATCTGCTTAAATATCATTGTGCAAACAATTTAGTACCATTTTTCAGAAGATTTTGTAAATCATGATTTTTTTCCTTTGTGCATCCATTTATAGATGGATTTAAATGTGATATATTACAATTACTGCCAGAAAATTTATGAAATGTAATTGCACTTAAATGTAAAATGGTATACTATTATTAGGAAAAAAAAAAATCAGAACCATAAAATGTTATTGTGAAATGTATTTATTCTAAGAAATATGAATTGCAATTACACATTAATCTGAAATGGATTACTGATTGTTAAAAAATTTAGTTTTAAATGTTTGAAAGCATAGAATGTGTTGTGTTGCCAAGACAACAAACTTTTTTTCAAAAAAAATAACTGCTAATTTTTGTAAGTAATTGCATGGTTCTAAATGGGCGGCATGCACTTCTACTTATTAAGCATATGATTTACTAATCTTATGCAATTTTGTAAAATTTATGTTCATTTAACTTTCTTCAAGTTTATTAAAAGCACTTGTAAGAATTATCTTTTAGGTTTAAAGAAGTATTTCTTTTATTGAATTGAAAATGATTTTATTAATTATTTAGGATAAAATGTATTTTTCTTTCCCATTTTGAAATTCCTAACTGTGAAAAGATTATGAATTGTTACCCGATTAATGAAAAATAGATTGATTGTAAGGAAATCATGAGTTTTAAATGCTTTTAAGCACAGAATGGTTGTAAAATGAATTGTGTAGGCAGGATTGTAAACTTTTTTTAAAAAGTAATTACAATTTTTTGCCTCTTCAATTTTTTATAACTGCATCATTCTAAATGACTGGCCTGCATTGTTAACAACTATGTGGTGTTATAATTTTATTAATTTGATCATTCCCTATATTTATTTCTATAATTTATTTGTTGTTTTAGTTTACATGAATACTATTGTGTCAGAAATTTTCATATCAATATGATCACAAATTTTTATAAACGCTTGATTCAAAACTGAATTTTTTCTGTTTTGTTAAATTATTTATTGATATATATATATATAGATTTGTATATATATATATAGAGAGAGAGAGAGATTTGTATATATATAGAGAGAGAGAGAGAGAGAGAGATTTTGTATATATATATATATATGATGTGGAAAAATTTATGTATTATAACTGAGCATTAAATGTAAAATTGAGTATTCATATTTAAAATATTATGATTAAAAACTTACATTACTACAGAATGCAGTACTGATTATAAAATATTTGTGTATTGTTAAATCACATTAATGCAAAAATGAAGTACTGATTGTAAGAAGAATGTTGAATTTCAAATTCTTAGAAGTATAAAATGATTGTGTAGGCAGGATTGCAAACTTTTTTTAAAAAAGTAATTGCAAGTTTAGTCTGTCAATGTTACATAATTGCATTATTTTAAATGGCCGACATGCATTTTTAACAATTAAGAATCCCTTTTCCTTTTTTACATAGCTTTTGTAAAATTATTGTTAATTTTTTCAGTAGATGCTTAAAGCTTACTGAAAGATACCTTATACATTTCTTCTTTCTTTACAATCTTTACATTTAAAAAAAAAAAAAAATTTGTTTTAATGAATTGAAAATGATTTTATTGGTTATTTGGGATAAACAGTATTTCCCTTTCTGTGTAAAAATTCTGGTTATGAAAAAAATTGTGAATTATAAGCTGATTACTAAGAAATTGAATAATTGCCAGGAAAGTTATGAGTTTTATTAAATGAGTGGAAGCATAGAATGGTTGTAGAATGCATTATGTAGACAGACTTGCAAACTTTTTTTAAAAAAGTAATTGCAAGTTTTGTCTCTTTGTTTCATAACTGCATCATTCTAAATGGCTAACATACATTTTTAACAATTATATGATATGGTTTTCATTAATTTGGCCAATTTCCTATGTTTGTTTTTGCCCTCAATTTATTTGTTAATTTGTCATGAATGCTATTGCGTCATAATTTTTTGTAATATTTTGAATACAGATTTTTTATGAATGGCTGATTTGAAACTGAATTTTCCTGACATTTTTCCCTTTATGTTAAATTATTAATGATGGATATATATATATATATATATATAATATGGAATAATTATTGTAGGAAAATTTATGTATTATAAGATGAGCATTCATGTGAAATTGAGTATTTATGTTTAAAAGATTGCTAAAAATGCACTTTATGAGTATTAATTATAAAATATTTGTATTATATGCACATAATGTAAAAATGAAGTACAGATTGTAAGAAGAATGTTGAGTTTTAAATGCCTGGAAGCATAGAATGTTTGTATAGAATGCATTGTGTAGCCAGAATTAAACATTTTCTTTTAAAAAGTAATTGCAAGTTAAGTCTCTCATTGTTATATAATTACATTGTTTTAAATAGCTGACATGCATTTTTAACTATTAACAATCTCATGCAGTAATCTTTTTATATAACTTTTGTAAAATTTCTTTTGAGTTGAATTTTATCTTCGGTAAATCCTTAAGATTTTCTGACAGCACTTGTAAGAAATATGTGTAAATTTAAAAAAGTATTTCCATCATGCAATTTCTAGTAGTGTGATTAAAGAAAGTTATGAGTTTTAAATGCGTGGAAGCTAGAATGGCTGTAGAATACATTGTGTAGGCAGAATTGCAACCTTTAAAAAAAAAAAAAAGTAATTGCAAGTTTTGTTTCTTCAATGTTTCATTAATACATCATTCTAAATGGCTGGCCTTGCATTTTTAACTCTTAACTACATAATTTTCATTGATTTGTTCATGCCTACAATTTGTTATTTTAGTTTACATGAATGCTTTGTGCCATGATTTTTTTTTTTTTTTTTTTTTTTGAAATTTTCCTTTCTGTATTGTTATTAAAAATGGTTGGTGAATAATATAAGATATAATTTCAAAATTGTGTAAAAATAATAATGTGGTATTTATATATATCCAAAATTATATACATGTAATATAATACGATATCATTCCAAAATTATTTAAAATAGTATAAATTATATATAAAATAATGGTTGGTGAATAATATTATTTAACATAATTTAAGAACTGAGTTACACATGTTACACTGCATTACATGGATTTTTTCCCCACGATCTTTTGATGTTATTAGTAGTATTACTTTGTAGTAAGCTGGAACAATGTGTAAAGTGTTTCAAATTGTTTTCAATTGTTTCAATATGGATTAACTTGAGTAAAGTGGACATTTTTAGGATTGATTGGATTTTGAGGCAGAGTGTGGGCCTTTGGATATTTGATTTGGATATACTGCCTCCACGCTGCAGTGTGACCAACTTGTTTGCAATTGATACAAGCTGGATTTTCAATTTTACCCCTTGATTGAATCTTCATGCGTGTGGGGTCCTCCACATTTTAAACATGGGGGCTAAGATCGTCAGTTGGTTGAGGAGTGGTGAAAAAGTTACAAGAATAATTCTGAATTATTCCTGGTCGGCGAAGGAATTTTTCAATTTTGATGGACAGATAGAACAACTTGGTTAGATTGAATATATTATTATTTTTGGATCGGGGTAAGACAAGTTGCCAAACCGGGATTGTATCTTTAGTTTTAAGGTTATGAAATTGAGTTACCTTTTCGATGGTGAAGTTAAGAGATTTCAGTTCTTCAATTTCTGCCACGGTGGTTTGTCGGGGTAATCCCTTGATTACAGCTTTAATGGGTCGTTGTAGTTTTGGCGTAATGAGAAAGTAATCAAATTTGTTTTGTTGTAATACTATGGTTATTCTGCGATGGGAGTCCTCGTCAATAAGATAAACTTGAATGAGTTAAGTTTAGGATTATTATGAGAAGTTGGAAGAGGATAGTGTATATTACAAGTTTTAATAAGACAAGATAAAAGAAGTCTTACCTTGTGGAGATGGCATGAGATTTTGCTTTCAACCAAGTTCATAGCGTTCTTCAAAGTTTCAGCCATTCCTGGTGTTTGAGAAGTAGACTTCAGGCTTGCACATATCTGGTATGAAGCCAGTTCTTGATCGTTCGGAAGATCAGCTTGAATATTTTGCAACAGCTTGCACACCTCATCGGGTGATTGAACACGTTGGCTACTACGCTCGTGAGACTCCGGCGATAGGCACTGAAAATGGCTCAGACTACCTTCCGCTGTTACTTCCATCGCTCTCCGGTCTCGATTCCTTTAACTTTTTTGTACGTTACGGAGCTTGTTGGCAGCATATCTGCCACTTGCTCCTGTCTTGAACTGAAGTGCTTGGAAGATGAGGAACAATGGTTTTTATAGCACATTGCCCAATTATAAAATTAAATATAGTAAAATAAATGTTAGTATAAAGAAATTGAAAGTGATATTGATAAGAGAAAGAGTAAGTAATGATAAAAATGTTAGTATAAGAATGAAAATATATTTTTGTCTTTTGCAATAGTAAATTAAATTTTTTTTTATTTTTTCTTTATTATTTTTTATAAATATAAAATAAAAGAGAAGAAAATAAGAAAAATCCTTAATTGATTAAGGAAGTGAATAAAAAGAAAAATAATGTGATCAACAAATAATAAAAGTTGAAAAGATATATGGTCCCCAATTCAGGGCTCTAGATATATAGTCCCGCATTAGAGGAGAGAAATGAAAACTTCGCGCGGCAAAAACGCCAGACATAGGGGGATGAAAGGGGGAAAAACTCAGACTGGCACGGATGAACCAAAGGATGCAGTGATTGCGAGGCAACGGACAGTTTTCAAAGGAGTACCTCTGCAACTAAACATGCCACTAAAACTCCATATCAGCAAAGAAAGCCAACGCTGAGCTCATGGGGTTTTTACAGCTCAGGTAATCCATTTGATCTCCGATCAATGGATATGGAAAGAGTTTCTTGGAGTTATAACTCGGAAAAACAGGTGAGCAGATGAGGTGCTGGTCGATAATATGGTGCGGGGTTCCAAAGAACCGTAGGAAGAAAAAGGGGTCCATTGACATGCCTAAATAACAGCTAACTAAACGGTGGAAGGAGAACGCACTCTATTTATCCTGGGTGGCCCCGCCCACTAGGGGGGGGGTTTGCTTTTCTTGAATTTTTAGTCTTTGTTTACATTCATTACTTTTTGGAATGGATCTTTGCTATTTTTCATAATGTTGTAGGCATTTTCTATTCCTCCTAGTGAGTCGAATATTGCGATGAATTCTTTTAATACGTATACTGCTTTTTCGATGAGGCTGGGGCCCAGTTCATTCTCTGGGGCATGAAGGGTTGGCTTGTTGTTTTTCTTTACTTCTTGGTTTTGCTGGGGACGGCGTCCGCGTAGGGAAAAGTTTGTAGTGGTTTTTCTTGATGTAAACCCTTTGTTTACATTTTGGACTTCTCTTGGTTTTGCACAATATTTTGGGAATTTCAGGCATCCTCTCCATGCAGCAAGGTGTCCTTGCATACCACAGTTTATGCATGTTGGCGTTTCCAGGATTCCGGTCTGAGGACAGTCTTTTATGTAATGCGGGCCTCCGCATTTTAAACATCTTTTCTTCGCACCCACAGTTGTTACTGCCGTGGTGGAAATAGTTGCAAGAAAAGCACTGAGTAACTAACCCCAGGCTTTCTATTCTTATGGAGAGGTACATCAGATATTTAACTTCAAAGATTTTAAGATTATTCTCCGTTCTCGGGAGCCGTATTTGCCAGACTGGTATCGGTTCTTTTTGATTTTGATTTCAACTGGAAGATGGTGACTGAGGTGAAACCTAAGTCGAGTAGTTCATCGATAATATCATCTAGATTGCAAGTCCTTTTAGTATAGCTTTGATGGTTCTTTGGTGTAACTGTGAAATAGTCTATTTTGCTCTTTCGAATATATGAAGTGAGCTTTAGTTGAGTATCTAGATCTGCTGGGAAGCACTTGACGTGTTTCCTGTTTCGTCTCATTTTAATGGCTTCTCCGTAAGTCTCACTTAGTGCTTTGAGTAACGTATGGATATTTTCTGCTTTTCTAATCATAACTGGAGGCAGTTTTGGGATGTAAGCTTCTGCTTCATCTGTCTGCATCTCTTCGAGCGGTTGAAATTGGTTATCGATCTGGATTTTCTGTGGAGGGATTTTTTCTGGACTTTGAACAGTCAATCTTTTTTAGAGGGTCTCTGGTATTGGAAATTTTCTGATTTTTCGCAGCTGAAGCTGATTGAGTTTGCATCATTGTTAACACAGCTCTTGTTTGGGCTTGGATTTATCTGCTTCAGTAGTTGTTTGAGGTGCTTTTTTGACATTACAGGAATCCCGATGTGCTCTGCTTTCTGTTAGATTGATCTCCAAATTTTAGCAGAAAAGGACTTCTCATCTTTTCATATAGTTTGTGAATAGTTCTTGTTTGTATTGGGTTGAGTCCAAACAGTCGTTATTTCCTTCACAGATGTTCAATGGAGACACTTGGTAATCGTTTTTGCCATAGTAGAAACTCATGGCGGCTTCGTCATCTATTTGAATGGATGATCTTCAATTGTCATTTGTTTTTCTTTTTCTGGGTGACTGTGCTGGAGTTTCATTCGGAGTAATACTCGGTGTTGAAAAGCGTGAATAGCCTGTTTCCGTCCTGCTTCTATCTGCAGAAGTGTAGTGATATTCCTCGGAAGTCGAAACTCCCTCGGGCCTTTTTTCTTTATGAACATTCTAGAGGGCGCTGTTTCTTTTATCTTCCTCCGCCGGTCGGCCGTGGGGTTTGGTTACGCTGAAACTGATTTGCCGTGGAGTAGAAGGGGTTAACTTTTTGGTCAGCCACCAACTCTCGAGATGATTAAGGGAGAAAAAATGCGATCTTGCGCTAAGTGGCGTAGAGGCATCGGATATATTTATAGAATTGCTTGGGCAGCCCAACCACCTCGCTCCGCTTCTAAGCAACGCCTTCTTGATCGCATTCTTATTTTGATGGTTTGTTTTGCTCAGTGACCCTTACCATGTCTGCCTTTCCTGTCTAGACTCTGTCTTCTTTTACGACGCAATGTGCAAAGGTTTAACTTTTAATTTATAAATTTGATTTTTATATTATCTTACTCCATTAAATTTATAAATTCTTTTTAAGATTTCTTCGTCCACAGAGCACTGTACTCTAAGCAAGCTTAGTCTTCTCTTTTTAACTTGTTGTACACTCATTAAATTCTGATTTTATTTTCTATTTAATTTTAAAAATGGATGTAAGGGGAACTTCCTCCCCAGGCAGTCCCTAACTAAACCTACCTTTGCCTTTGCTTAGGCGTTTCGCGTTCTTTGGATTTTGAAGATGGTAATCGGGTAGTATTTTAGGCAGCTCATTTGGGTTATTGGGAGGTTTATTATAAAAAAATTTGCGAGTTTGCTAATGAAAGTTTTAACTGACGAGGATGTTGTGCGAATTTTGAATATCGGAATTCAAAATGGTGGTTCAAAATTCAACCAAGGTGCAATAATCGCCATTCTAATTTTATTTTCCATTCTTTGAATGCGTTGTAGATTGGTTTTTGCAAGAGAACCCCAGAAAGATGGTATCAGGAATACTTTGGTTTAGAGGAGCGGTCGGAGCAAGGTTGGTTTGAAGGAGAGTCAAATTTGTAGATAGGACATTAGCATAGGAAAATGTTGAAGTGACACGGGCAGAACGAACATTATTAGGATTAGCCTGGTTTTGAGGAGGGTGCGGGCCTTTGGGCGTGACGCCAAGCTGCAGTGTGTCCAGTTTGATGGCAGTTGATACAAGTCGGATTGTCGATTTTTTCTTTTAATAGTGCAATCTTTGTGAGCATGAGGCCCTCCGCATTTGAGACATCTAGGTTGCAATTAGAACAGTGGTGCAAAAATTGCAGGAATAACACTGAGTTATGCCTTGACGGCATAGAAATTTCTCGACTTTGATAGATACATAAAACAATTTAGTAAGGTTAAAAATATTTTCATTGGATTTAGTTTTGCGGTAAATAACATGCCAGACTGGAATAGGATCTTTGGTTTTGAGATTGCGGAATTGCGCTACTTTTTCGACAGAGTGATTAAGAAGTTTAAGCTCCTCCTCAATTTCATTGGTGGTAATTTGACGGAGTAGTCCCTTGAAGACAGCTTTGAAGTTTAGGAGTAATTAAGAAATACTGAATTTATTTTGTTGAAGGACCTTGGTTATTTCGCGATGTGAATCCTCATCAGTAGTTTAAATTTTGATAAGTTCGCCAGAGATAATGGTTTTGACATCAGTTTTAAGCGTTTCATGGAGGGTTTTTAACTGTTGCTTAAGGTTTTCTTTTTGTCTGATCATTATGGGTGGAACACGGGGAGTGGTGACAATAATAGTAGCATCATTAAGGTTTTCTTCCGGGCCAAGTGACTGGAATCGATTAGAATTTGGTGGCGTTTTCATTTCTCACCTCATAGGCCTGATATTTAACATTAGAAGTGTGCCTTTTGGAAGGGAGAATAAAGTCGTTGGCTTTTGCCTTAGTTTTACGTTTAGGGTAATGGAATATGCAATCCATACTCGGGCAAACACCATAAGCTCTTGCCTGTTCCTCAAGGCCATTTCTTTGGTGAGTCAGGTCCGTGATCTTGTTCTTGAGCATACCATCCAGAAGAACATCACTATTATTCCCAAGTTCAGTACGGAACTTTTCCATTCTTACTATATCCTCCACGGCTTTTTCAACAATGCTGTAGTGGTTCTAAGTCCATCGGAATTGATTTGCATTTGCGTGGGTTCATTATCATTAGAAAAATC
Source organism: Caerostris extrusa (assembly GCA_021605095.1). Taxonomy (NCBI): domain Eukaryota; kingdom Metazoa; phylum Arthropoda; class Arachnida; order Araneae; family Araneidae; genus Caerostris; species Caerostris extrusa. The sequence continues at coordinate 100,978 of BPLR01003444.1, forward strand.
GCTCAACTGTGGCCTTGGGGAGTCCTGAAAAGAACCGCATCCTCGGCGCTCGCAAAGTCCATCTCCTCAGTCATCTCACAATGATGATTTGAAAGAGACTCCCTGAGTGACTTTCTTGCTTATGAAATGGCGCTTGAGCAGCTCAGTAGTTCTATTCGCTGGAAGGCGTGGCTTGGGGAATTTAGGACAACCCTTCCAAGCGGCAAGATGTCCGAGTTCTTTGCCGTTAATGCAGCGGAGATTTTCTAAGCGCTCTTTTTGCGAACAATCTTTGATATAGTTCTCTCCGCCGCACTTCAGGTATCTTTATAATTACAGTTAGTTGATGAATGGTGAAAGTAATTACACGAAAAACAATGGGTTGCCCCAGGTTTTCTATTGATTTCTCTACTTTAACTGTGAGAGAGAGAGAGATTCCTTTGAGAACAGCTTTTAAAGGTCTTAAGCTTTTCGGTGTGATAACAAAGTACTCCATTTTAGTCTGCTTTAAGTAATTAGTGATGTCGCGATGTTAATCGGCATCGGCGGAAAATTTTTTTAGATCTTCGCCTGCAATTTTTAATTTAATATTACCATTAAAGGCCTGATTGATTTCCTTATTTTCTTGAGATTTTCAGCTTGACTTACCGTAATGGGAAGCATTTTAGGCTCAGTTGGGGTTCCCTGATCTTCTCCAGCATCATCATCATGAATCTTTTAACTTAGAGAACTTATTTTCTATTCTAACATTTTTAGCTTTATCCTCAACAATTAATTTGGCTGTGTGTCGTTTAGGCGGCGCATAATAGTTGTGATTAGTTGCTCTTTTATTAGGATTATTACTTAACCTAGCATAACTATGGCGAGAACAATTAACAACGGGGCAGGCACCAAGGTCACTTACCGTTTGTTGCAGTCTCTGGATTTCTTTTTTTCAATCTTTACAACATCTTGATACTCTTCAACATCAACCGGTTTGGTTAATTGCAGTTCAACGCCATGTGAGATCCAAGTTTCTCTGTCAGCAGCTTTCTTGAAATGGTTCTGAAGTTCCTTAATCTTATATTCTTGCATCATGAAACATAATTCTGGTTCAGAGAGTACACGAGGGCAGTATCGGCGACGGGCGCAGGATCATACTGGCAGTCCACAAGATTTGAAAAAGTCTTTATGTTGATTGTCTTTTACAGCGACAAACTGCCCACGCGCGGCATCCTCATCCTTCTTTCACAACGGCTCTAGCGTTGTCCAAACTGTATTCACCTCTGTAAGCAAATGTAATTTTGTGCAATTCCAGAATGTTCATCTATTTGCTCACTACAGATTCAAACTGCTTTCCACCCTCGTAAACACGACGTACAGTCATTGCCCATATGTTCTCTACAATGTTGAGATCAGAACTTTTAGCAGGCCAATGTAAAAGTCTAACATTGTTTGCTGCAAACCAATCTTTAACACCATTTGCAGTGTGAATTGATGCTCCATCTTGATGAAAAATCCAGCCATCTCCTTCTAACTCAGTGCCATACGGGAGAAGATTTGAGTTTAGAGGGTGGATGGTGCATGGTGCAGATTTTGGATAAATTAAGGTAATAAAAAGAATAAAGTAATCTAGATTAATTGAGTCTCGAGACTATTAACAACAGAAAAAAGAACTAAAGAATGTTAAATGTTAAAATATTACATAACTATACTATTTTCGAACATATTCTAATAGCTTTGACAAATAACTCTGTCATAACATTATTAATACAATCTATTAAGAATGTCACTAATGCAATTTTGCTCAATCAGTTATGATACGAAAATACTTAAAATGTATTTAATATCTGTTAGAATCGTTCTTATTTTTAAATTGATAAAAATATTTAAAATACAATAAAAATGAATTGCTTATTAAATGAAGTAGACTTATATTCATTTGAATATGAATGTAAGTCTACTTCACTTGATTATTTATAAATCGAGAGAAAACATTCTTACATGCAGCTGAAGAGCGGGACACAGATGATCTTTAGGAATACAATCACAAATAAAATACTTCAACAATTACTACTTCACTTGATTAATTATTAATCGAGAGAAAACATTCTTACATGCAGCTGAAGAGAAAAAGTTTTTTTAATAAAATCATGTTCGTTATCAGGCACCAAATTTATATTTTCTGTATAAATATTTGCATTTAATGCAATATAAATATCCATACATGAACATCCTAATTCTATGACGTGAATTGTATTTTCTTCATGTGTTTTTAATTCAGATGTGAAATACACTTTCACAAGATAAATATTTTCATTTTTCCAAAAACATCTAGTATCTGTATTTTTTTAATTTCAGTAGACGATAATCTTCTTTTAATTTTTTGGAAGTTGTAAGGTTTTTTAGTGCTATCTTTCAATGCTGCTTTATACGTATATTTTGAAGTTTTATATTTTAAAATTTCAGCATTATTAAATTGAACATAGTCATTATTCAATATGATTTTATACACTGCAGCATATTTAAAAAATTCTTCCCATGTGAACATCTCCATTTCTTAGTTTGGTTAACATTTTGGAGGATGAATTGACTGAAAACTGTGCTGATATTTATATTACATTTTGATCTTCAGGAATACAATCACGAATAAAGTACTTCAACAATCACTACTTCTTGATTATTTATAAATCGAGAGAAAACATTCTTACATGCAGCTGAAGAGCGGGACACAGATGATCTTTAGGAATACAATCACAAATAAAATACTTCAACACTCACTACTTCACTTGATTAATTATTAATCGAGAGAAAACATTCTTACATGCAGCTGAAGAGAAAAAGTTTTTTTTAATAAAATCATGTTCGTTATCAGGCACCAAATTTATATTTTCTGTATAAATATTTGCATTTAATGCAATATAAATATCCATACATGAACATCCTAATTCTATGACGTGAATTGTATTTTCTTCATGTGTTTGGAATTTAGATGTGAAATACACTTTCACAAGATAAATATTTTCATTTTTCTAAAAACATCTAGTATCTGTATTTTTTCAATTTCAGTAGATGATAATCTTCTTTTAATTTTTGGAAGTTGTAAGGTTTTTTAGTGCTATCTTTCAATGCTGCTTTATACGTATATTTTGAAGTTTTATATTTTAAAATTTCAGCATTATTAAATTGAACATAGTCATTATTCAATATGATGTTATACACTGCAGCATATTTAAAAAATTCTTCCCATGTGAACATCTCCATTTCTTAGTTTGGTTAACATTTTGGAGGATGAATTGACTGAAAACTGTGCTGATATTTATATTACATTTTGATCTTCAGGAATACAATCACGAAAAGTACTTCAACAATCACTACTTCTTGATTATTTATAAATCGAGAGAAAACATTCTTACGTGCAGCTGAAGAGAGGGCGACAGATGATCTCTAGGAATACAATCACAAATAAAGTACTTCAACAATCACTACTTCACTTGATTATTTATTAATCGAGAGAAAGTAGGCACCGGCGTTGAGCTTACCATGAATGGGGACCAAGGGTCCCAGTCCATACCAGGAGAAACACCCCCAGACCATAACTCCACCTCCGCCGAACTTGACTGTTGGTACAATGCATTCTGGCAGGAGACGTTCTCCAGGCAGACGCCGCCAGACCATACCATCCGAACGGTAAAGGGTGAATCTTGATTCGTCACTCCAAAGACTCCGTTTCCACAGATCTACAGTCCAATTTCGATGTGCTTTGCACCACATTAACCGAGCAGCGCGGTTGGACTTTGTGATTAAAGGCTTATGGGCAGCAGCACGACCATGACAACCTTGCAAATGGGCTTCCTTGCGGATGGTATTCATTGAAACAATACTCCCGGATGCCTGTTGAAACTCCTCACGGATGAGGGCCATCGGCTAGGTGCGGTTCTTCCGAATTTCTCTGGTGAGCACTCGTCGGTCTCTTATCTCCCAGTTTCGTTGGTCTGCCGACTCGGGGCACATTCCGACAATCACCGCTCACCTTCCACTTGTTAATCACATAGCCACTGTCGATTTTGTGTACTTCAGATCGCTAGATATGTCCCTTAAGGATCGGCCACATTTGTGATACCCGATAATTATACCTTTCTCGAAATCAGAGCTCCGAACTGCGCGGCATCTTGCATGCGACTAATGCCGATGCTGTTTCCTACACGATATATGCCGGCGGAGTCCGTGACGAACCTCAGGACCGCAGATATCGTCCTTTGCATAGGTGTCCAAATACTTATTGGTAGTCGTGTAGTAGATATAAAAATTTTTTGTTACCTTTTATAAGAACTACAAGGAATCTTCAGCAGGAATTTGAATTTTCACAGCAACATTTTTCAACATAACATTGTAATAAATCTGTACATAGTACTTACATTTGCTCCATATCTAAGTAACATCTTTGCACATTTTACATTATACTGACTACTAACATTAAAAAGAAATGATATCAGAACCGTAATGATTTGAAAGTAAAACTACTATCGGTAATGAGTAGAGGAACAGACACATGTGCGTGTGAACAAATATGAAGGAAAAACAAATGTTTACGAGTACATAGTACTTACATTTGCTCCATATCTAAGTAACATCTTTGCACATTTTACATTTTACTGACTACTAACAATAAAAGAAATGATATCAGAACCGTAATGATTTGAAAGTAAAACTACTATCGTTAATGAGTAGAGGAACAGGCACATGTGCGTGTGAACAAATATGAAGGAAAAACAAATGTTAACGAAAACGTGGGAAATCCAGGAGTTCTAAGAAAGAAAATAAATCTTTATGGTGGGCGCAGATCTGCTAACCATTTTGTGGTTGAAAAGGATATTTGTGCTTTTCTTCATTGTGTGCAAAAATAGTTGTGCTTTGATTAAGTTATTGTGGTTTTTCAAGCCAAGGAAGAAGTTTCTAGAGAGATCTGTGATATAGTTGTCTATTGTAGCAATTCTGAGATCGTTATGAATAACGTCGTTTCTGATAAACCAAGGGGGCCTCAGTGATTATACGAAGAATTTTGTTTTGTAGAACTTGAATTTTGTACTTATTAGTTTTACAAGCAAGTCCCCAAATAGGTGCAGCATAAGTAAGAATTGGGCGGATGACCTGCTTGTAAAGTAGAACTTTATTTTGAAGTGATAGGGTTGTATATTTACCAATTAGAGGAAGACTGAGATGAATTTTATTCCAGCATTTATTTTTGATATTAGTGATGTGGCTATTGAAAGTTAATTTTTTATCAATGATGAGACCTAGATATTTAACTTCATTTACCCATTCAATCAGTTCGTCAAATAGGTAAATGTTATCACTGGGGTTAGGACTATTTCCTTTTCGGAATATTATAGCTTGACTTTTATCTGTGTTGACAGCAATTCTCCATTTTGTGAGGCAGATTTCTAGCTCCTCAAGGAAAATTTGTAAGGTTGTCGTTACAAACCGGAGGGTTGCGCCCTGCACAAGTGCAGCGGAATCATCTGCGAAAAGACAGGAACTTACATAATTCACTTGAGGAAAATCGTGGGTGTAGATGTTATATAGAATGGGGCTCAAAACGCTTCCCTGAGGGGAACCAGCCTTAATTTGACCTACGTGGGAGAGGACACCATCCACTTTTACTTAAAAGTTCTATTATTTAAATAATCTTGAATGATGTAAATGATATAGTTAGGAAATTTAAGAGAAATCAATTTATAAAGTAGACCGTCGTGCCACAATCGGTCAAAAGCTTTTTGCCACATCAGGAAGACACCTCCGGTAATAAGCTCATTATTCATACTCTCAGTAATAATGTTGGTAACTCGGAGAGGTAGAGGGTTTTGGACGAAACCCAAATTGTTCCGGAGGAAAGACATTGTTTTCAACACAGAAAGAATAAACTCTATTGTAGAGTAATTTTTCAAAAATTTTTGCAACACAACTTAGGAGGCTAATAGGGCAAAAATGCTGCGGGAATTTATGATCTCTGCCTGGTTTCGGAATCATTTTTATTATTGCGTGTTTCCAGCATGATGGTAAATCAGTCATTTATTGAAAATTTTAGTGATGGCTTTAGTAGGAAGGCACTGGAGAGCTTTATTTGCAATATTGTCGGGTCCATTTGATTTTCGAATGTTTAATTTGCAGATGACAGATTTGACATCGCTCGGACTTAAAAGTGGAGGTATAGGAACAGAGGTAGTGTTATGAAAAAGTGAGCAATACTGTCTTCAACCATTTCAATGTGATAATTGTCATAAGGTTCAACGTTTTCCTGAAAAGAATTTTGTAGGTGATCAACGAAAACGTTGGCCTTTTCAGCAGAGGTGAAGACAATACCATTGTTTCCCAGTAGAGGAGGAGTTGTTTTGTATTTTTAAGTAAAATATTTGTTCATGTACAGTCACTCGAAAAAATATATGAGCACCGGTCCCGCTTTGAAAATGGACCTAATCTCTATTCGGTCGTGCGGCCTGTCGAATCGATGATCCCGTTATCGTTAGATCGTCATCGTGGTATCCCAGAGTTCTTGGAGTTTGCACCTGCGTACTGTATTGTTTTGAGCAGTACAACGTGCGCAGTGATCAGCGGGCGGTGACGTGAATCGTGTTTGAACTGGGCATGTCCCTCTATTTTTGTTGTGAGTGTGCGCAATGGCCTTTTTTTGTACAGTAGAGAAAAGAATGGTTACGTGTAATGAGGACATTTACGGTAGAGTAAAAATGTTGACGTGTCGAGCGGACAATTACGGTATAGATAAAAATGCTGACGTGTAATGACGACAATTACAGTAGAGTAAAAAATGACGTGCCGAGTGCGTTTCGCTAATCTTTATGCCATCCTGTTGTCTCTCGAACCACCCCTTCATCCTAGAGACAAACACTGTTGCATTTTTCACCATTCCATCTTTTTGTTGTTTATCTATATCACCAACATTGGTATATATATATATAATTTAAAACAAGAAAAGAAAAAAATTACAAGTCCTATTGAGTTTCGGTCGTCCAACGTTGGCCGATATCCACTCACAACTTTAAAGAGTCGCAAGTGGTTCTACTCCCATTTTTGTGTGTGTGTGTGTGCCAAAAAAGGAAAGAAATGTGAAAAAAAAAAAAAAAAATCAATTTATTTTCATAAAAATGGTATATTTATTATCATCTTTTTATAAACAAACACTTTTCCATCAAACATTGCCTCAAGTCTATAATTCATTTTTTTGCAGCATGCTCTTCAATCACTGGAATGAGAGTCACCAATCTTGGCTCATCAAACATCTTAAAAAATGGGTGTTGGAGAAAGATCATATTCTCCAAGACCCATTTTTTTTTTTTTTTTTTTTTTTTACAAAAAAAGACATTTAGGATGTATGAATTGACAATTCGTTCATGGCCAAATGATACTCATGATTTATTTTATTAAACTTGTCTTTAAAATATTCCAGCGTATTGGGTTGCATTATATTTCTGTAAACTTCCATGTCTGGAATCTGCAAATATATTATTTTTGGTCTCGAAATATTTTTAATCATTTCCCCAGAAACTTGAAGAAATTTATTAGTTTGATTCGAAACTAAATAAGACAGGGGTTGCCGCTGCTGTTGAGGATCTGTAAAAACATGCTGCTGCTGCTGTGCCTCTGTCTTTATTCTTTTTAAATTTGAATTTTTCAGGAATCCGATATATATTGATCGGCATCTGTACTGCATTCAACTTTCGAGTCGACGTGGGTGTTGTGACGTGGGGACGTAATGTTCGTGAAAATTTTTGAGAAAGCCGAATCAATTGCTGGAAAAATTTGCAAGTTTGATAGAATTTGAGCGATGCTACTGAAATAGAAAGTAATTGTTATTTCTTCATTTTGATCGTTCCTTTTTGTAAATATTATACTTAAACAGATGATTGCGAAGACGTAAAAGCTAATAGGTCCGAGTTTAAGATGTCATAAATTTGTCTACTTGAATCACGAAAAAGATTGTGAGGATCTTGATAGTTAATGCTTGAGCGATATGTTCTAGTATATCCTCGAAAGGAGGATCTAAAGTTCTGAAAATTAATCAGCAAAGTTCCAATGAAGAGGCTTACACAATACATATTAAAACTGTATCAATTGCTATTCTCTATTATATTAAACACAAAAATAAAGCATATAAAAAATAAATGAATGCGAAGAAATACAAAAATAAAAAATATTTACACGAAATAAAAAATATTTTAAAAGTAAATGTCCTTAAAGTAAAGATAGTCATTTAAAATAAATGTAAATGAAGATAAAAATACATAATGTCGATGTCAGCGGTATTTCACTATGTATGTGATCATAGTATCACATGCTTTTTTAAAGCAGCCATTTGAACCCTCGCTGAGCCGTCTTCGTTGGTTTTGCTCCATAATGGAGCCTTTACTTCCATTTGACCTAATTAATCGCATGGTGAGGAATGCTTTTGTTTGAGTTGTTATCTTTGGACGACAAATCCAAATCGTATTTCGGCTTCGTATGGTTATCTGGTGTTCTCTTCATTCTTTTGGGTGCTATTAGAATATCATCATCATTATCAGTGAATTCAAACATTCGTTTTCTATCTAAATGAAAAACTTAAATTTAGCATATATGAAGATATATTTTTCGGCCAATATGTTTAGAAATTATGCAAGATGAGTTTGTGAATTTTTCCGCTTTGACTTGGCCCATTAATTATCAATGAAGATGGGAATTTGAGCTGTAGAAACATTACTTTAACACTAATTTTTATAGTTTCTAAATAAAACAGTATCAAATTTCAACACGCTTCACAAACACTTTTGAATCCGCTTTTCATTAATTGAAGGTCCCAGGAATAGGATTCAAGGTTCGGTTTGCAAAAAAATAGCGCAAATCAATAATATTCTTTCTATTTTTATAGCAAATATGAAGATATATTTTTCGGCCAATATGTTTAGAAATAATGCAAGATGTGTTTGTGATATTCACTTTTTTAGTGAATTCTGACGGTATTTGCGATTGCAAATAAATAATAAATACTATGATTTCAACACTCATAAAAATCAGCAAAACGATGAGGTTAGACCAGTTTGATTTCTTTACGTTCAACATTTTTTTTTTAGAATGAGATATATTTGCAAAGATTTTTATAAACATGCTCGTGAACGAATTCTTTTTATCCGGATTTCTAACAATAGTATGTTTTGCTAATTATAGTAGAAAACCTATTTTAATTAAAGTGATTCCGTCGTGAAAGAGCGAATGTGCAATTTCAGTAAATTGTTCAGTAACCGGAGCTATTTCGGAGAGATGTGATAATTTAGTTCCGGAATATTGTATCTCTTCCATTCTGATTGAAAAGACGACAGCAACAATGATTATATAGGCACTCTAAAAAAATAAAATAAAACTCGTTTTTTCTTCCTTAATATGACTAGAATCCTTAACTCTAAAAAGAATTGAATGCCATGGATGTTAGATGCTGATTATGACAACCACGCCATTCAATTCCTAAACGAGATAGTATAAAAATTCATCCGGTTGTTACACAATAATAGAGAGCGCATCTTACAACTCTATTTTATCATCACATCTTAGAAGCGAATCAGTTATTATTACAATTAACAAGTGGATTAAAAATTATACTTTCACTTCGCCGAGGTCTTTCTCCCAACCTCTCCGAATGATGTTAATGTACCTTCAAGGTGAACGAGTTCATTGAGCACTGCCAGCGCAGAAAGCTTTACACTTTCTCTTCTCGAACCGGTTCATACCTTCGACCTCTCCTAAATATTTCAATGAACCTTACAAGCGAACGAGTTCTTGATGCGCTACACGCCTTACACACGTAGCACGCCTTCGATGAGAAATTGATGAGTTACGCATGTAGCAAGTGAGCCAGTTATTAGCATGGTAATACTACTTATACGCAGCTGGGCAGCTACGTTGGTTGGCTGCGCCGTGGATAGTCCAGTCTTTTAATTTTTCTTCAACCTTTAAACACTGAAAGAAGAGCCATTTCGTCCCCTATAGGACTCATTAGGTAGGCTGTTACTCCCACTATGGCTGTTAGCCTTTTATTTAAATCAAAGTACAATGCAAGTAGATTACTACCTGAAGGTCTAGTGTGTTTCTTAAAACACTTCAGTATACAATAATATGGGAAAAATAATATATGCAAGCGTGATTACATAGCAGATTGCTGTAGTGTGTATTACCAATATGTACTCCTTATGAACAATTTCTGGATCTAGAGAACGAAAGAATCAGGATTAGGACCAGCAAGAATAGGTATCGAGTTGGATCCACTGCATTGTTGTTCGGCATCAATAACTGTTCTAATTGGTGCTGCGTTGTAAATGTCCAGTATTTTGGTAGCTGCAGAATAAGTTTGTAAGGATATAGGAGTTGGATACATATAATTTAAGTCTAATTCTACCCAGGCATGGTAGATAACTGTTGTTATATATAATTTAAGTTAAGCATGTTACCTTGGTTGTCGTATACGATAGAGGGTCTTATTAAACAATTTGGGGATGGTCTAGTGAGGTTATCTACTGCACTTCGTAATCTGCCCCAGTTAGATGCGTCTTCTGCATCTGTTACTCCTATACCTCCGTCCCATCTTCCAAGGGGCTGGGTGGAGTCTGCCCAACAGGGGTTTGATGGGTATGGTCCTGTTCTCCGTCTAAGTTCGTGTTTACCTAGTGTATGCTCGAAAGAAAATGTTGATTCATTTCCTATGATTTCATATTGGTTTGAATATTCGTGGCAAAATGTCCTGGTAATAGGGGTAATAAGCCTTGCTCTTTCTAGTTACGTAACAGCAAGTTTAATAATTATGCTTTCAATTTTAAATATAAAAGATCTAATCAAATAAATAAATTTAAAGCATGAGGGCGCAAAACTGAAATCTGTTATACATTGTTTAGTTTTAATATTTTTATTATGAAAAATTTAGTATTTTTTTAATAAATGCAATTAAAAATTATTTTTAAATAATCCTATGAAACACAAAATAGGAATAAAAAATACAATATTCAATACAATAATATTTCAATAGTACTTTTAATCAACATAAAAATAAATAAGGAGTTATCAAAAATTAATATTTGTGGCAAAGTAAATACACTTGAAAAATATAAAATGCATAACAATTTCAAGCATACAAAAATATTGTGTAGAACACATAGAAATATAAATAAGCCTGAGTAATAACTGGCAATTACCCAACGAAAATAAAAAATATTAAAGAGGGAGCAAAAAAAAAAAAAAAACATGCAGCTTACCTGGAGATGCATATATATAAAATCATCATTGAAGACAAGCAATTCACAAACCTTAAAAAAAAAAAAAAAATGCAAAATTGGCTACCTGTATAAACATAAATAATTTTAAAAAAAAAAAAGTACAAATTAGTCTAATCAATCAAATACATTTCGCTGCAGGTGTTCGAAAACTTATATTAACATTCTGTATTATTGTCTGAAAATAAACGTAACCTTCATTACCTAAAAGACACAAATGTCGAGCTATATGTTAAAATTGCCCTAATTCTAAAGGGCCTCTAATAAGAAGCTGCTAATTAAGCCAAATTAATCTACAGGAAAGTAACTTGGAAATAACGCGAGGTACAGCTAACTAATTAATTAACATGATTCAAGTAATATTGGATGCTTTTCACTTCCCAAAAAAAAAAAACCAAACTATAAAGAGTCGTTAAAATTTCACATGGTTTCAGGAAACACGTCATGCCTGAATCTCTTTTAGAGAATTCGTTATTATAAAAATAAATAAAAAAGTTCGAATCATCCTCACAAGTACAACGCGTGGGGAATGACCTACGTATCTCAACGCCCAACGTCGTTCACAGCTGTGTAACCTCTCAGTTCGAAAATCCATTCTTGCCGTTGCCTTGTACGTTGACAGTAGTATTAGCATGATCATAACTGCATCGGCATTTCTCGTGTATCAGAAAGAAATGCGAAACATTCAAGATGTCCTATTAGTGTCCGACTCAAAACCATTTCAAGAATCATATCAAAGTGAGCAATAGTTGGACTTCTTTCTGTGCTCCTGACAACAGAGCCAGAAATTGTCTTAATAGTTTTATTATTCATTTAGAATTCTCACTTGTGACTTATGAATGTGAGAAATTAGCTAGCATCCATCTTTTGACAACATAATGAGAGAAATGAGAATTGACGCTAAAAATGCTTACAACGTTTAATTCGGGTTCTTCATTGCTTGTGTTAGAGCACCAGAAACAGTTTATAGAATATAAAATAAACACAGTAATATGGAATAAACTCTTATTCATGAACAAAAAAAAATGCACCATAATTTCACAATATAAATTAATGTACAAGACAAAGCTAAAATATATCATTGAATTAATATTACACATTAATTTTCAGGATGGTATCCATTCAGAAAAATATCGATTTTTTTCATTCCATTTCAATTTCTGTCTTTTGTCTGTAGCTAAAAGATCAGGAGTAAAATTTTTCTTTTGTATATTCACAGCTTCTTTCTTTGACAAAGTTTTGAAATTTTGTTTTATTTTCAAAAACAATAAAAAATGTTTCTTTAAACATATTAACCTCTTTCATTTAATAGATCAATGTACAAATAAATATAAATCATTATTCACTTATGTCATCATTATCATGTATTAAAAAATGTCCATAGGCTAGGGAACTTATACCATCAGTCTGAACGAATTTTTTTTATCATAATAAGCTGATAAACCAATTTTATTTTGTACAATGGTTTTTAATTCATGTTTCTTCGAAATAATAGCTGCTTGCTTCTGGCTCAAACAAAGTTTATCGTATAATACAAAAGTTATCGTTTAGTTTGTATAACCTGCGCATACACACATGTATGTATATGTATATATATACATATTATTGGGTGGAGATCCATCCCTTAAGAACACATCATCATGGACAATTCACATGATTCTGCTAGTTTGCGTCTATATAATTTGACATGGCCTCAACGGCTTTCCTTAAAACTCCCAATCTGATTGATTGGTATGTTGAATTGATTTCTCACATCTTGTCCATCGCCGAATTTTGCTAGTCCTATGTAATATGCATTTCGGAACTCTTTTAGTTCCATCATGAAGCCCTTCCCAAGGTTACTAGTGTACGGCTGTAGATTTTTTTTTCAGCATCAGGTTCCGCAAGATTTAAGTTGTATTTTCGCAATTTTTTAGATTTGCTCTTTGAGGGATCTTTGTTGTTTGGAGAAAATTCATCCCCTCTAAACATCTATGAATCGTTTGCTATCTAGCAACAACAAAAAATACAAACCGAGTGTTTAAGAATGGATAATTCGATTTTAATATATAACTTTACTATTGAGAAAACATTCTTCAAGAAGTTGGATAAATATAAATAGTTTATGATTTAACTTTAAAGAAGTAAAGGAAAATCCCTAGATGGATAAATGAATTTTAAATTACACAGTTTTATAACCCAAAAGTATCTTAAAAATGATTAAAATAAAAATGTAAAAGATTTAAATAAATCTTTAAGACAAACTGTAAGGCAGAAAACAAACTCTCCGGAATTAATCTTTGTATCAGATGTGTAGCAGAGATCTGAATAACACGAAGCGCTCGTTCGCTATGTAGCAATGTAAGATTAGCGTTCATCTGATCATAATCACTTTGAAGGTCGGAGTTCTTGGTTGTGGAAATGATATCGTCCAGAATCTTCATTTCCTTCGTTGCAAACTGCCGACACGTATCCTCTGGGGAAACTTTCTTTGGCACATTTGTCGACACGTTCGCTTCAGCTCCCAGCGAGGGTACTCCCTCTGGCAAAGAACAATCTACAGGCACTTCCATCTCCATCATGCTTGAGACACTAGCGAAAATACTCATCGCATATCCAATAAAAACCGTTCAGCAAAAAAAAAAAAAAAGCCCCCTCTCGTGCGCAGGTGGGAAGTGTCTAAGCAAACTCAGCCAACAAGGATGGAGGGGGTTTGTAGTTGTTCTTTGATGTTGAGTGTTCCTTCGAAATAAGACAGATGGTGAGTGAACTGACGATTCAATGTAGATGACGTATCCTTTGAAGAGAAACCAGAGCATCTCATTTATGTTTCCGAGTAACTGTAATTCAATTTTACAAGATTTCAAACCTGCGTCGATTGTTAAATGTAGAATTTCCTGTCTGATAGAAATGTAATGAACGTCATCTTGTTCGTAATATTTCGAAGACTGGTTTCGAAAAGCGCAAAATACTTCCGCGAACATGAAAAAGCCCTCTCTCGTGCGCAGTTGGGAAGTGTCTAAGCAAACTCTGCCAACAAGGATGGAGGGGCATTTGTTGTTCTTTGATGTTGATTATTCCTTCGAAAAATCCAGTCGTTGGTCTGCCGACTCGGGGCACATTCCGACAATCACCGCTCACCTTCCACTTCTTAATCACATAGCCCACTGTCGATTTTGTGTACTTCAGATCGCTAGATATGTCCCTTAAGGATCGGCCACATTTGTGATACCCGATAATTATACCTTTCTCGAAATCAGAGAGCTCCGAACTGCGCGGCATCTTGCATGCGACTAATGCCGATGCTGTTTCCTACACGATATATACCGGTGGAGTCCGTGACGAACCTCAGGACCGCAGATATCGTCATTTGCATAGGCGTCCAAATACTTATTGGTAGTCGTGTAGTAGATATAAAAATTTTTGTTACCTTTTATAAGAACTACAAGGAATCTTCAGCAGGAATTTGAATTTTCACAGCAACATTTTTCAACATAACATTGTAATAAATCTGTACATAGTACTTACATTTGCTCCATATCTAAGTAACATCTTTGCACATTTTACATTATACTGACTACTAACAATAAAAAGAAATGATATCAGAACCGTAATGATTTGAAAGTAAAACTACTATCGGTAATGAGTAGAGGAACAGACACATGTGCGTGTGAACAAATATGAAGGAAAAACAAATGTTTACGAGTACATAGTACTTACATTTGCTCCATATCTAAGTAACATCTTTGCACATTTTACATTTTACTGACTACTAACAATAAAAAGAAATGATATCAGAACCGTAATGATTTGAAAGTAAAACTACTATCGGTAATGAGTAGAGGAACAGGCACATGTGCGTGTGAACAAATATGAAGGAAAAACAAATGTTTACGAAAACGTGGGAAATCCAGGAGTTCTAAGAAAGAAAATAAATCTTTATGGTGGGCGCAGATCTGCTAACCATTTTGTGGTTGAAAAAGGATATTTGTGCTTTTCTTCATTGTGTGCAAAAATAGTTGTGCTTTGATTAAGTTATTGTGGTTTTTCAAGCGAAGGAAGAAGTTTCTAGAGAGATCTGTGATATAGTTGTCTATTGTAGCGATTCTGAGATCGTTATGAATAACGTCGTTTCTGATAAACCAGGGGGCCTCAGTGATTATACGAAGAATTTTGTTTTGTAGAACTTGAATTTTGTACTTATTAGTTTTACAAGCAAGTCCCCAAATAGGTGCAGCATAAGTAAGAATTGGGCGGATGACCTGCTTGTAAAGTAGAACTTTATTTTGAAGTGATAGGGTTGAATATTTACCAATTAGAGGAAGACTGAGATGAATTTTATTCCAGCATTTATTTTTGATATTAGTGATATGGCTATTGAAAGTTAATTTTTTATCAATGATGAGACCTAGATATTTAACTTCATTTACCCATTCAATCAGTTCGTCAAATAGGTAAATGTTATCACTGGGGTTCGACTATTTCCTTTTCGGAATATTATAGCTTGACTTTTATCTGTGTTGACAGCAATTCTCCATTTTGTGAGCCAGATTTCTAGCGCCTCAAGGAAAATTTGCAAGGTTATCGTTACAAACTGGAGGGTTGCGCCTTGCACAAGTGCAGCGGAATCATCTGCGAAAAGACAGGAACTTACATAATTCACTTGAGGGAAATCGTGGGTGTAGATGTTATATAGAATGGGGCTCAAAACGCTTCCCTGAGGGGAACCAGCCTTAATTTGACCTACGTGGGAGAGGACATCATCTACTTTTACTTGAAAATTCTATTATTTAAAAATCTTGAATGATGTAAATGATATAGTTAGGAAATTTAAGAGAAATCAATTTATAAAGTAGACCGTCGTGCCACAATCGGTCAAAAGCTTTTGCCACATCAAGGAAGACACCTCCGGTAATAAGCTTATTATTCATACTCTCAGTAATAATGTTGGTAACTCTGAGAGGTAGAGGGTTTTGGACGAAACCCAAATTGTTCCGGAGGAAAGACATTGTTTTCAACACAGAAAGAATAAACTATTGTGGAGTAATTTTTCAAAAACTTTTGCAACACAACTTAGGAGGCTAATAGGGCAAAAATGCTGCGGGAATTTATGATCTCTGCGTGTTTCCAGCATGATGGTAAATCAGATATTTATTGAAAAATTTTAGTGATGGCTTTAGTAGGGAAGGCACTGGAGAGCTTTATTTGGAATATTGTCGGGCCCATTTGATTTTCGAATGTTTAATTTGCAGATGACAGATTTGACATCGCTCGGACTTAAGAGTGGAGGTATAGGAACAGAGGTAGTGTTATGAAAAAGTGAGCAATACTGTCTTCAACCATTTCAATGTGATAATTGTCGTAAGGTTCAACGTTTTCCTGAAAAGAATTTTGTAGGTGATCAACGAAAACGTTGTCCTTTTCAGCAGGGGTGAAGACAATACCATTGTTTCCCAGTAGAGGAGGATTTTTTTGTATTTTTTTAGTAAAATATTTGTTCATGTACAGTCA
Source organism: Caerostris extrusa (assembly GCA_021605095.1). NCBI lineage: Eukaryota > Metazoa > Arthropoda > Arachnida > Araneae > Araneidae > Caerostris > Caerostris extrusa. The sequence continues at coordinate 117,735 of BPLR01003444.1, forward strand.
CTCGAAAAATATATGAGCACCGGTCCCTCTTTGAAAATGGACCTAATCTCTATTCGGCCGTGCGGCTTGTCGAATCGATGATCCCGTTATCGTGGTATCCCACAGTTCTTGGAGTTTGTACCTGCGTACTGTATTGTTTTCAGCAGTACAACGTGCGCAGTGATCAGTGGGCGGTGACGTGAATCGTGTTTGAACTGGGCATGTCCCTCTATTTTTGTTGTGAGTGTGCGCAATGGCCTTTTGTACAGTAGAGAAAAGAATGGTTGCGTGTAATGAGGACATTTACGGTAGAGTAAAAATATTGACGTGTCGAGCGGACAATTACGGTATAGATAAAAATGCTGACGTGTAATGACGACAATTACAGTAGAGTAAAAAATGATGTCCTGCCGAGTGCGTTTCGCTAATCTTTATGCCATCCTGTTGTCTCTCGAACCACCCCTTCATCCTAGAGACAAACACTGTTGCATTTTTTCACCATTCCATCTTTTTGTTGTTTATCTATATCACCAACATTGGTATATATATATATATATAATTTAAAACAAGAAAAGAAAAAAAATTGCAAGTCCCATTGAGTTTCGGTCGTCCAACGTTGGCCGATATCCTCTCACAACTTTTAAGAGTCGCAAGTGGTTCTACTCCCATTTTTTTTTGTGTGTGTGCCAAAAAAAGGAAAGAAATGTGAAAAAAAAATCAATTTATTTTCATAAAAATGGTATATTTATTATCATCTGTTTTATAAACAAACACTTTTCCATCAAACATTGCCTCAAGTCTATAATTCATTTTTTTTGCAGCATGCTCTTCAATCACTGGAATGAGAGTCACCAATCTTGGCTCATCAAACATCTTAAAAAATGGGTGTTGGAGAAAGATCATATTCTCCAAGACCCATTTTTTTTTTTTTTTTTTTTTACAAAAAAAAGACATTTAGGATGTATGAATTGACAATTCGTTCATGGCCAAATGATACTCATGATTTATTTTATTAAACTTGTCTTTAAAATATTCCAGCGTATTGGGTTGCATTATATTTCTGTAAACTTCCATGTCTGGAATCTGCAAATATATTATTTTTGGTCTCGAAATATTTTTAATCATTTCCCCAGAAACTTGAAGAAATTTATTAGTTTGATTCGAAACTAAATAAGACAGGGGTTGCCGCTGCTGTTGAGGATCTGTAAAAACATGCTGCTGCTGCTGTGCCTCTGTCTTTATTCTTTTAAATTTGAATTTTTCAGGAATCCGATATATATTGATCGGCATCTGTACTGCATTCAACTTTCGAGTCGACGTGGGTGTTGTGACCTGGGGACGTAATGTTCGTGAAAATTTTTGAGAAAGCCGAATCAATTGCTGGAAAAATTTGCAAGTTTGATAGAATTTGAGCGATGCTACTGAAATAGAAAGTAATTGTTATTTCTTCATTTTGATCGTTCCTTTTTGTAAATATTATACTTAAACAGATGATTAAGCGAAGACGTAAAAGCTAATAGGTCCGAGTTTAAGATGTCATAAATTTGTCTACTTGAATCACGAAAAAGATTGTGAGGATCTTGATAGTTAATGCTTGAGCGATATGTTCTAGTATATCCTCGAAAGGAGGATCTAAAGTTCTGAAAATTAATCAGCACAGTTCCAATGAAGTATGCGCTTACACAATACATATTAAAACTGTATCAAATGCTATTCTCTATTATATTAAACACAAAAATAAAGCATATAAAAAAAAATGAATGCGAAGAAATACAAAAAAAAAAAAAAATATTTACACGAAATAAAATATTTTAAAAGTAAATGTCCTTAAAGTAAAGATAGTCATTTAAAATAAATGTAAATGAAGATAAAAATACATAATGTCGATGTCAGCGGTATTTCACTATGTATGTGATCATAGTATCACATGCTTTTTTTTAAAGTTTACAGCTACATTAGTGGAATATTAAAGCGATTTCAAATCTCGCTACCGTCTTCGTTGGTTTTGCTCAAACCAACATAGTATGATGCACGGAATTCCTTTACTTCCATAAGGAACCCTTTGCCCTAATTAATCGCATGGTGAGGAATGCTTTTGTTTGAGTTGTTGTCTTTGGACGACAAATCCAAATCGTATTTCGGCTTCGTATGGTTATCTGGTGTTCTCTTCATTCTTTTGGGTGCTATTAGAATATCATCATCATTATCAGTGAATTCAAACATTCGTTTTCTATCTAAATGAAAAAACTTAAATTTAGCATATATGAAGATATATTTTTCGGCCAATATGTTTAGAAATTATGCAAGATGTGTTTGTGAGTTTTTCCGCTTTGACTTGGCCCATTAATTATCAATGAAGATGGGAATTTGAGCTGTAGAAACATTGCTTTAACACTAATTTTTAAAGTTTCTAAATAAAACAGTATCAAATTTCAACACGCTTCACAAACACTTTTGAATCCGCTTTTCATTAATTGAAGGTCTCAGGAATGAATAGTATTCAAGGTTTGGTTTGCAAATCAATAATATTCTTTCTATTTTTATAGCAAATATGAAGATATATTTTTCGGCCAATATGTTTAGAAATAATGCAAGATGTGTTTGTGATATTCACTTTTAGTGAATTCTGACGGTATTTGCGATTGCAAATAAATAATAAATACTATGATTTCAACACTCATAAAAATCAGCAAAACGGTGAGGTTAGACCAGTTTGATTTCTTTACGTTCAACATTTTTTTTAGAATGAGATATATTTGCAAAGATTTTTATAAACCTGCTCGTGAACGAATTCTTTTTTATCCGAATTTCTAACAATAGTATGTTTTGCTAATTATAGTAGAAAACCTATTTTAATTAAAGTGATTTCGTCGTGAAAGAGCGAATGTGCAATTTCAGTAAATAATTGTTCAGTAACCGGAGCTATTTCGGAGAGATGTGATAATTTAGTTCCGGAATATTGTATCTCTTCCATTTTGATTGAAAAGACGACAGCAACAATGCTTATATAGGCACTCTAAAAAAATAAAATAAATCTCATTTTCTTCCTTAATATGACTAGAATCCTTAACTCTAAAAAGAATTGAATGCCATGGATGTTAGATGCTGATTATGACAACCACGCCATTCAATTCCTAAACGAGATAGTATAAAAATTCATCCGGTTGTTACAGACAATAATAGAGAGCGCATCTTACAACTCTATTTTATCATCACATCTTAGAAGCGAATCAGTTATTATTACACTTAACAAGTGGATTAAATATTATACTTTCACTTCGCCGAGTTGTTCTTTCTCCCAACCTCTCCGAAAGATGTTAATGTACCTTCAAGGTGAACGAGTTCATTGAGCACTGCAAGCGCAGAAAGCTTTACACTTTCTCTTCTCGAACCGGTTCATACCTTCGACCTCTCCTAAATATTTCAATGAACCTTACAAACGAACGAGTTCTTGATGCGCTACACGCTTTACACACGTAGCACGCCTTCGAGGAGAACGAGTTATTGATGAGTTACGCACGTAGCAAGTGAGCACGGTAATACTACTTATACGCAGCTTGGCAGCTACGTTGGTTGGCTGCGCCATGGGTAGTCCAGTCTTTTAATTTTTCTTCAACCTTTAAACACTGAAAGAAGAGCCATTTCGTCTCCTATAGGACTCATTAGGTAGGCTGTTACTCCCACTATGGCTGTTAGCCTTTTATTTAAATCAAAGTACAATGCAAGTAGATTACTACCTGAAGGTCTAGTGTGTTTCTTAAAACACTTCAGTGTACAATAATATGGGAAAATAATATATGCAAGCGTGATTACATAGCAGATTGCTGTAGTGTGTATTACCAATATGTACTTATGAACAATTTCTGGATCTAGAGAACGAAAGAATCAGGATTAGGACCAGCAAGAATAGGTATCGAGTTGGATCCACTGCATTGTTGTTAGGCATGAATAACTGTTCTAATTGGTGCCGTTGTAAATGTCCAGTATTTTGGTAGCTGCAGAATAAGTTTGTAAGTATATAGGAGTTGGATACATATCATTTAAGTCTAATTCTACCCAGGCATGGTAGATAACTGTTGTTATATAATTTCAGTTAAGCATGTTACCTTGGTTGTCGTATACGATAGAGGGTCTTATTAAACAATTTGGGGATGGTCTAGTGAGGTTATCTACTGCACTTCGTAATCTGCCCCAGTTATATGCGTCTTCTGCATCTGTTACTCCTATACCTCAGTCCCATCTTCCAAGGGGCGTGGCGGAGGCTGCCCAACAAGGGTTTGATGGGTATGGTCCTGTTCTCCATCTAAGTTCGTGTTTACCTAGTGTATGCTCGAAAGAAAATGTTGATTCATTTCGTATGATTTCATATTGGTTTGAATATTCGAGGCAAAATGGCCTGTTAATGGGGGTAATAAGCCTTGCTCTGTCTAGTTACGTAACAGCAAGTTTAATAATTATGCTTTCAATTTTAAATATAAAAAAATCTAATCAAGTAAATAAATTTAAAGCATGAGGGCGCAAAACTGAAATCTGTTATACATTGTTTAGTTTTAATATTTTTTATTATGAAAAATTTAGTATTTTTTTTTAATAAATACAATTTACAACTTATTTTTAAATAATACTATGAAACTCAAAATAGGAATATAATAATCAATACAATAATATTTCAATAGTACTTTTAATCAACATAAAAGTAAATAAGGAGTTGTCAAAAATTAATATTTGTGGCAAAGTAAATACACATGAAAAATATAAAATGCATAACAATTTCAAGCATACAAAATATTGTATAAAACACAGAAATATAAATAAGCCTGAGTAATAACTGGCAATTACCCAACGAAAATAAAAAAAAAATATTAAAGAGGGAGCAAAAAGAAACAAAAAAAAAAAAAAAACATGCAGTTTACCTGGAGATGCATACATATAAAATCATCATTGAAGACAAGCAATTCACAAACGTTAAAAAAAAAAAAAAGGGCAAAATTGACTACCTGTATAAACATAAATAATTTAAAAAAAAACTAATTAGTCTAATCAATCAAATACATTTCGCTGCAGGTGTTTGTTCGAAAACTTATATTAACATTCTGTATTATTCTCTGAAAATAAACATAACCTTCATTACCTAAAAGACACAAATGTCGAGCTATATGTTAAAATTGCCCTAATTCTAAAGGGCCTCTAATAAGAAGCTGCTAATTAAGCCAAATCAATCTACAGGAAAGTAACTTGGAAATAACGCGAGGTACAGCTAACTAATTAATTAACATGATTCAAGTAATATTGGATGCTTTTCACTTCCCAAAAAAACCAAGCTATAAAGAGTCGTTAAAATTTCACATGGTTTCAGGATACACGTCATGCCTGAATCTCTTTTAGGGAATTCGTTATTATAAAAATAAATAAAAAGTTCGAATCATCCTCACAAGTACAACGCGGGGGAATGACCTACGTATCTCAACGCCCAACGTCGTTCACAGCTGTGTAACCTCTCAGTTCGAAAATCCATTCTTGCCGTTGCCTTGTACGTTGACAGTAGTGTTAGCATGATCATAACTGCATCGGCATTTCTCGTGTATCAGAAAGAAATGCGAAACATTCAAGATGTCCTATTACTGTCCGACTCAAAACCATTTCAAGAATCATATCAAAGTGAGCAATAGTTGGACTTCTTTCTGTGCTCCTGACAACAGAGCCAGAAATTGTCTTAATAGTTTTATTATTCATTTAGAATTCTCACTTGTGACTTATGAAAGTGAGAAATTAGCTAGCATCCATCTTTTGACAACATAATGAGAGAAATGAGAATTGACGCTAAAAATTCTTACAACGTTTAATTCGGGTTCTTCATTGCTTGTGTTAGAGCACCAGAAACAGTTTATAGAATATAAAATAAACACAGTAATATGGAATAAACTCTTATTCATGAACAAAAAAAATGCACCATAATTTCACAATATAAATTAATGTACAAGACAAAGCTAAAATATATCATTGAATGAATATTACACATTAATTTTCAGGATGGTATCCATTCAGAAAAATATCGATTTTTTTCATTCCATTTTCAATTTCTGTCTTTTGTCTGTAGTTAAAAGATCAGGAGTAAAATTTTTTCTTTTATATTCACAGCTTCCTTCTTTGAAAAAGTTTTGAAATTTTGAATCAGTATTCACTTATGTCTTCATTATCATGTATTAAAAAATGTCCGTATGTTTCCAACAGCTTCTAAATAGATTTTTGGACGTGTCCTACTTTTTTCACACACCCAAAGTTATTAAGTATTGCATTTCTAAGTTAAAGTAGTGGTAAGTAAAAAATCTGATTTAACTTTAACTTAACATAAATTAAAACTAACAAAACAACTCTCTATAAAAATCAGGTCAAAAGCAGTAAAATAAAAGCATATTGTACAAGAAAATGACTGTCCTACTTTTTCACACAGTGTACATGAGGAATTACGTTCCCTTAGAGCCGATAGATTTATTTTTCAATATTTTGTAACAACCTATACCCAAAATGTATTTTATATATTTTTATTACAAAATATGTCATTCGACCCCTCAAACTTTTCATCTGGATTCCAAATATGTCGACAGGCTAACGCTGCCAAAAGGCCTCAATAATGTCAAACTGTCTGTCGTACATGGTTTATCAAGGTCGAAAGACACAACATCTCCCCTTTTCAGCATAGTTTGTAAAGATAGATTCTGTAGCCTTTAAAATCTTGAAATCCACTTTTTCCTTATTCTCAGGATTGACTCGAAACCAAAAACAGAACGATCTTTATTTGTGGCACAGGAGGAATCAATACATGCACATTATCACCGTAATATTTCATTACATATTTTTCGATGAAGCTTTGAAAATTAGATTGATGTATCTAAATCATAAACTCATTGGAGTATGAAGTTTGCTTGTAGATTGTAGATAGGAATCATCTTACTCACCAAAGCAGCATGATACTGTTAAAATTTTTCCGCATGATTATGCTCTGAAATATACTTATAGAGGAAGCTACCCAACTTTTATAAGATCCAGCTGCCTTCTGATTGGTCGGCTCAAGACACACGTGCTTCACACGACTACTTTTACTGTAATCGCATCTTAAAAGAAAAAAGCCGTGACTCACTGAACCCGCAAGTGTTTTACTAGACATTTGTTTACCCAATCTTGGTACCTGATACTCAATGGTTTGAGTGTTATTCCAGAGTCTGTTGACACATCCATTGTTGGTTAGGATCGCAACGATTTAATAAGGGTTCCACAGACAGTTAGCCGTTTTTTAAAAAATAAAATTTAACAAATGATAACTTGTATTATTTCTACAAATTTTCAAATTGAGCTCTCCAAGGTTGGTAATATAATTAAACCAAAATAGGAGGAGAAAGTCACACACCGCGTAAGGTGTGTGTGGTTTGCAGGAAGGGAACAGCTTGGGGATGTACCGGTTGCTGTTCAGATTGCCCACAATTCTTAGCAATTGAGATCGTCCATGATATGCTATGGCACCCCAGAACATAACTCCGGATGTTCGTCCACTGTGGCGTTCGATAATGCACTCCGGAAGGTGGCGTTCAACGGCATAGCGTCTGACACGAATGCGGCCAGCATGGTACCACAAATTAAAGCGGGATTCGTCAGAAAACACGACATACTGCCAATCAGCACGCCAGTCTCTATGCTAAGCGGCCCATTGTAGCCGCAGGCGGCGATGTTTTAGCGTGAGAGGGATCCTGTATAAAGGAGTTCTTGCGCGCAGTCCACGCTGCAGCAGACGTCTATGAATTGATGAAACACCTGTAGCTATTGAACACTGTGCTGCCAATTGTCTAGAGGATGTACGGTCCGTCAGCGCCATTCGGACCAGCTGTCTATCATCGCGAGCTGGCGTCACATTTACACTCCCGGATTTCCGAGTTGTCCGACACTCGTCCGTCCACTGCTTCCAAAGACGCATCACTTTGCTGCTGTTACGCTGCACACGAGCGGCTACTGCACGATAAGACAATTCAGCTTCACGAAGGCCGATGATTCTCCCCCCGTTCAAACTCTATAAGTTGTTCAAATCTCGCTCTCTTTCGTCGAAGAGGCATAAGTAACGATTGAGCTAACGTTTACCACTGGCGGATAACCATACACGCCTCGCTACAACCGTCTATTTATTCGGATCCATCCGCCGTTCAGAGGGCGCTGCTCAGCATACGGATTTGAAATTCTAATCATTTGCTTATCAGGCGCTAATTTGCATTTCCTGAAAATTTCAGCTCACTCGCGTAAGTCCTTCATGGTGTTGCAATTTTCACAAACATGAGTTTATATATACATATTGGGTGGAGATCCATCCCTTAAGAACACATCATCATGGACAGAAAGAATTCACATGATTCTGCTAGTTTGCGTCTATATAATTTGACATGGATTTCAACGGCTTTCCTTAAAACCCCCAATCTGATTGATTGGTATGTTGAATTGATTTCTCTCATCTTGTCCATCGCCGAATTTTACTAGTCCTATGTAATATGCATTTCGGAACTTTTTAGTTCTCTTGGTGGTAACGGTACCTGGCGCTCTTCATATGAAAGTCCGGCGAGAATCAGACTGCGAACTAAACCTGGACTCGTCGGAAAACATCACACCAGACCACTGTTGCGGTGTCCACAATGCATGCTCTCTACTCCAGGTTAATCGCTGGCGACAGTTAGTTGCGGTAAGTGGAACACATCTGACAGGCCTACGAGCATATAGACCAATGTGCCCTAAGCGTCTGTACACGGTCTGCCTTGAAACTGTCGTACCGGTAGCTGAAGAGAGCTAACGAGACAGGTCTGATGCTGTGCTCCGTCTGTTTCTTTTGGCAGTAACTGCTAAATACCGGTCCTCATTCGGCGCTGTTACTTGGGGGCGACCTGTGCTGTAACATCTACTCACATTACCATAATCTTGGAATCGTTGCCAAAGCCTGGAGATGACACTCGAGAGATTAATCGAGAGAAAACATTCTTACGTGCATCTCGATCAGCAGATTATCATCTACTGAAATTGAAAATAGAAAAAATACAGATACTGTTTTTGGAAAAATGAAAATATTTATCTTGTGAAAGCGTATTTCACATTAGGATTACAAACACCTGAAGAAAATACAATTCACGTCATAGAATTAGGACGTTCATGTACAGATATCTATATTGTATTAAATGCAAATATTTATGTAGAGTTGCACCGGTTTCAAAAGATGCATCCCCGCCGAGCATTTTGTAGACTTCTGCCGCTTCCAATAGATTTAGCCCCCAATCTTGTAGACTTCTCTCTCAGTCTAGCGATTTTTTAACGACAGAGGGAGGCAATCTGGGGGTGTATTTCAAAGCGACATAAAGAAGCGTTGGTTTTCTCTCAACCACACATATTTAATGAATATATTTACATCAATATTTACAGAAAGTACGGAGAATTGATTATCTTCCAATGCTTCTTGGCCAGGGTGGCCGGATACACAAAAAAAAAGTTCGCTTTATCCAGGCTATAGCCGGGGTGGCTATCTTAGTTGCACCGAAAACGGAGAATTGATTATCTTCCAATGCTTCTTGGCCAGGGTGGCCGGATACACAAAAAAAGTTCGCTTTATCCTTGCTATAGCCGGGGTGGCTATCTTGTGTGCACCGAAAACGGAGAATTGATTATCTTCCAATGCTTGGCCAGGGTGATTGTACAGGTGGCCGGAACAAAAAAAAAGTTCGCTTTATCCTTGCTATAGCCGGGGTGGCTATCTTAGTGTGCACCGAAAACGGAGAATTGATTATCTTCCAATGCTTCTTGGCCAGGGTGGCCGGATACACAAAAAAGTTCGCTTTATCCTTGCTATAGCCGGGGTGGCTATCTTAATGTGCACCGAAAACGGAGAATTGATTATCTTCCAATGCTTCTTGGCCAGGGTGGCCGGATACAAAAAAAAGTTCGCTTTATCCTTGCTATAGCCGGGGTGGCTATCTTAGTGTGCACCGAAAACGGAGAATTGATTATCTTCCAATGCTTCTTGGCCAGGGTGGCCGGATACACAAAAAATACTTTATCCTTGGCCAGGGTGGCCGGATACACAAAAAAGTTCGCTATAGCCGGGGTGGCTATCTTAATGTGCACCGAAAACGGAGAATTGATTATCTTTATGCCAGGTGGCCGGATACACAAAAAAAAAGTTCGCTTTATCCTTGCTATAGCCGGGGTGGCTATCTTAGTGTGCACCGAAAACGGAGAATTGATTATCTTCCAATGCTTCTTGGCCAGGGTGGCCGGATACACAAAAAAAAAGTTCGCTTTATCCTTGCTATAGCCGGGGTGGCTATCTTAGTGTGCACCGAAAACGGAGAATTGATTATCTTCCAATGCTTCTTGGCCAGGGTGGCCGGATACACAAAAAAAAAAAGTTCGCTTTATCCTTGCTATAGCCGGGGTGGCTATCTTAGTGTGCACCGAAAACGGAGAATTGATTATCTTCCAAATGCTTCTTGGCCAGGGTGGCCGGATACAAAAAAAAAAGTTCGCTTTATCCTTGCTATAGCCGGGGTGGCTATCTTAATGTGCACCGAAAACGGAGAATTGATTATCTTCCAATGCTTCTTGGCCAGGGTGGCCGGATACACAAAAAAAAAAAAGTTCGCTTTATCCTTGCTATAGCCGGGGTGGCTATCTTAATGTGCACCGAAAACGGAGAATTGATTATCTTCCAATGCTTCTTGGCCAGGGTGGCCGGATACACAAAAAAAAAGTTCGCTTTATCCTTGCTATAGCCGGGGTGGCTATCTTAATGTGCACCGAAAACGGAGAATTGATTATCTTCCAATGCTTCTTGGCCAGGGTGGCCGGATACACAAAAAAAAAAAGTTCGCTTTATCCTTGCTATAGCCGGGGTGGCTATCTTAGTGTGCACCGAAAACGGAGAATTGATTATCTTCCAATGCTTCTTGGCCAGGGTGGCCGGATACATACGAAAAAAAAAAAAAGTTCGCTTTATCCTTGCTATAGCCGGGGTGGCTATCTTAGTGTGCACCGAAAACGGAGAATTGATTATCTTCCAATGCTTCTTGGCCAGGGTGGCCGGATACACAAAAAAAGTTCGCTTTATCCTTGCTATAGCCGGGGTGGCTATCTTAATGTGCACCGAAAACGGAGAATTGATTATCTTCCAATGCTTCTTGGCCAGGTGGCCGGATACACAAAAAAAAAAGTTCGCTTTATCTTGCTATAGCCGGGGTGGCTATCTTAATGTGCACCGAAAACGGAGAATTGATTATCTTCCAATGCTTCTTGGCCAGGGTGGCCGGCTATCTTAATGTGCACCGAAAACGGAGAATTGATTAATGGCCAGGTGGCCGGATACACAAAAAAAAAAAAAAAGTTCGCTTTATCCTGCTATAGCCGGGGTGGCTATCTTAATGTGCACCGAAAACGGAGAATTGATTATCTTCCAATGCTTCTTCCAGTGTGGCCGGATACACAAAAAAAAAGTTCGCTTTATCCTTGCTATAGCCGGGTGGCTATCTTAATGCACCGAAAACGGAGAATTGATTATCTTCCAATGCTTCTTGGCCAGGGTGGCCGGATACAAAAAAAGTTCGCTTTATCCTTGCTATAGCCGGGGTGGCTATCTTAATGTGCACCGAAAACGGAGAATTGATTATCTTCCAATGCTTCTTGGCCAGGGTGGCCGGATACAAAAAAAAGTTCGCTTTATCCTTGCTATAGCCGGGGTGGCTATCTTAATGTGCACCGAAAACGGAGAATTGATTATCTTCCAATGCTTCTTGGCCAGGGTGGCCGGATACACAAAAAAAGTTCGCTTTATCCTTGCTATAGCCGGGGTGGCTATCTTAGTGTGCACCGAAAACGGAGAATTGATTATCTTCCAATGCTTCTTGGCCAGGGTGGCCGGATACAAAAAAAAAGTTCGCTTTATCCTTCCAATGCTATAGCCGGGGTGGCTATCTTAATGTGCACCGAAAACGGAGAATTGATTATCTTCCAATGCTTCTTGGCCAGGGTGGCCGGATACACAAAAAAAAAAAGTTCGCTTTATCCTTGCTATAGCCGGGGTGGCTATCTGCACCGAAAACGGAGAATTGATTATCTTCCAATGCTTCTTGGCCAGGGTGGCCGGATACACAAAAAAAAGTTCGCTTTATCCTTGCTAATGGCTATCTTATGTGCACCGAAAACGGAGATTGAATTCCAATCTTCTTGCCAGTGTGGCCGGATACACAAAAAAAAGTTCGCTTTATCCTTGCTATAGCCGGGGTGGCTATCTTAATGGCGAAAACGGAGAATTGATTATCTTCCAATGCTTCTTGGCCAGGGTGGCCGGATACACAAAAAAAAAGTTCGCTTTATCCTTGCTATAGCCGGGGTGGCTATCTTAATGTGCACCGAAAACGGAGAATTGATTATCTTCCAATGCTTCTTGGCCAGGGTGGCCGGATACACAAAAAAAAGTTCGCTTTATCCTTGCTATAGCCGGGGTGGCTATCTTAGTGTGCACCGAAAACGGAGAATTGATTATCTTCCAATGCTTCTTGGCCAGGGTGGCCGGATACACAAAAAAAAGTTCGCTTTATCCTTGCTATAGCCGGGGTGGCTATCTTAATGTGCACCGAAAACGGAGAATTGATTATCTTCCAATGCTTCTTGGCCAGGGTGGCCGGATACACAAAAAAGTTCGCTTTATCCTTGCTATAGCCGGGGTGGCTATCTTAATGTGCACCGAAAACGGAGAATTGATTATCTTCCAATGCTTCTTGGCCAGTGTGGCCGGATACACAAAAAAAGTTCGCTTTTATCCTTGCTATAGCCGGGGTGGCTATCTTAATGTGCACCGAAAAACGGAGAATTGATTATCTTCAATGCTTTATCCAAAAAAAGTTCGCTTTATCCTTGCTATAGCCGGGGTGGCTATCTTAATGTGCACCGAAAACGGAGAATTGATTATCTTCCAATGCTTCTTGGCCAGGGTGGCCGGATACAAAAAAAAGCTTTTCGCTTTATCCGGAGAATTGATTATCTTCCAATGCTTCTTGGCCAGGGCTATAGCCGGAGAATTGTGGCCAGGGTGGCCGGATACACAAAAAAAGGCTATCTTATATGTGGCTATCTTAACCGAAAACGGAGAATTGATTATCTTCCAATGCTTCTTGGCCAGGGTGGCCGGATACAAAAAAAAAGTTCGCTTTATCCTTGCTATAGCCGGGGTGGCTATCTTAATGTGCACCGAAAACGGAGAATTGATTATCTTCCAATGCTTCTTGGCCAGGGTGGCCGGATACAAACAAAAAAGTTCGCTTTATCCTTGCTATAGCCGGGGTGGCTATCTTAATGTGCACGAAAACGGAGAATTGATTATCTTCCAATGCTTCTTGGCCAGTGGCCGGATACACAAAAAAAGTTCGCTTTATCCTTGCTATAGCCGGGGTGGCTATCTTAATGTGCACCGAAAACGGAGAATTGATTATCTTCCAATTGGTTTTCTCTCAACCACACATATTTAATGAATATATTTACATCAATATTTACAGAAAGTATGGATACATTCATAACCATTTTCTACCGCTGCTTGACGCGGTGTCTCCCATGTCCGTTATCTTTCTCCTCTCGCGCCAAACTACGGGGTTTTTCCCTTCTTCCAGGGCCAGAGTTCAAGGTCCAATGCCGCCACTACATGGCAAAAGGTTGGTGTGAAAGACACATAGTCCGTGATGTGTTTCCATCTGGTGCTTAGTAGGCAAACAAATCCTACATTTATACAGAAAATATAAATTTGGTGACTGATAACGAACATGATTTTATTAAAAAAACTTTTTCTCTCTTCAGCTGCATTCTTAATCGAGAGAAAACATTCTTACTTGCAGCTAAAGAGCGGGAGACATATGATCGGGTGACAAATCCAAATCGTATTTCGGCTTCGTATGGTTATCTGGTGTTCTCTTAATTCTTTTGGATGCTATTAGAATAACATCATCATTATCAGTGAATTCAAACATTCGTTTTCTATCTAAATGAAAAACTTAAATTTAGCATATATGAAGATATATTTTTCTGCCAATATGTTTAGAAATTATGCAAGATGTGTTTGTGAGTTTTTCCGCTTTAGCATGGCCCGTTAATTATCAATGAAGATGGGAATTTGAGCTGTAGAAACTTTGCTTTAACACTAATTATTAAAGTTTCTAAATAAAACAGTATCAAATTTCAACACGCCTCACAAACTCTTTTTGATTCCGCTTTTCATTAATTGAACGCCTTTAGTCTCAGGAATAGGATTCAAGGTTCGGTTTGCAAAAAAATAGCTCAAATCAAAAATATTCTTTCTATTTTTATAGCAAATATATTTTTCGGCCAATATGTTTAGAAATAATGCAAGATGTGTTTGTGATATTCACTTTTTAGTGAAATCTGACGGTATTTGCGATTGCAAATAAATAATAAATACTATGAATTCAACACTCATAAAAATCAGCAAAACGATGAGGTTAGACCAGTTTGATTTCTTTACGTTCAACATTTTTTTTTAGAATGAGATATATTTGCAAAGATTTTTATAAACCTGCTCGTGAACGAATTCTTTTTTATCCGAATTTCTAACAATAGTATGTTTTGCTAATTATAGTAGAAAACCTATTTTAATTAAAGTGATTTCGTCGTGAAAGAGCGAATGTGCAATTTCAGTAAATAATTGTTCAGTAACCGGAGCTATTTCGGAGAGATGTGATAATTTAGTTCCGGAATATTGTATCTCTTCCATTTTGATTGAAAAGACGACAGCAACAATGCTTATATAGGCACTCTAAAAAAATAAAATAAATCTCATTTTCTTCCTTAATATGACTAGAATCCTTAACTCTAAAAAGAATTGAATGCCATGGATGTTAGATGCTGATTATGACAACCACGCCATTCAATTCCTAAACGAGATAGTATAAAATTTCATCCGGTTGTTACACACAATAATAGAGAGTGCATCTTACAACTCTATTTTATCATCACATCTTAGAAGCGAATCAGTTATTATTACACTTAACAAGTGGATTAAATATTATACTTTCACTTCGCCGAGTTGTTCTTTCTCCCAACCTCTCCGAAAGATGTTAATGTACCTTCAAGGTGAACGAGTTCATTGAGCACTGCAAGCGCAGAAAGCTTTACACTTTCTCTTCTCGAACCGGTTCATACCTTCGACCTCTCCTAAATATTTCAATGAACCTTACAAACGAACGAGTTCTTGATGCGCTACACGCCTTCGAGGAGAACGAGTTATTGATGAGTTACGCACGTAGCAAGTGAGCACGGTAATACTACTTATACGCAGCTGGGCAGCTACGTTGGTTGGCTGCGCCATGGGTAGTCCAGTCTTTTAATTTTTCTTCAACCTTTAAACACTGAAAGAAGAGCCATTTCGTCTCCTATAGGACTCATTAGGTAGGCTGTTACTCCCACTATGGCTGTTAGCCTTTTATTTAAATCAAAGTACAATGCAAGTAGATTACTACCTGAAGGTCTAGTGTGTTTCTTAAAACACTTCAGTATACAATAATATGGGAAAATAATATATGCAAGCGTGATTACATAGCAGATTGCTGTAGCGTGTATTACCAATATGTACTTATGAACAATTTCTGGATCTAGAGAACGAAAGAATCAGGATTAGGACGAGCAAGAATAGGTATCGAGTTGGATCCACTGCATTGTTGTTAGGCATGAATAACTGTTCTAATTGGTGCCGCTGTAAATGTCCAGTATTTTGGTAGCTGCAGAATAAGTTTGTAAGGATATAGGAGTTGGATACATATCATTTAAGTCTAATTCTACCCAGGCATGGTAGATAACTGTTGTTATATAATTTCAGTTAAGCATTTTACCTTGGTTGTCGTATACGATAGAGGGTCTTATTAAACAATTTGGGGATGGTCTAGTGAGGTTATCTACTGCACTTCGTAATCTGCTCCAGTTAGATGCGTCTTCTGCATCTGTTACTCCTATACCTCCGTCCCATCTTCCAAGGGGCGTGGCGGGAGGCTGCCCAACAGGGGTTTGATGGGTATGGTCCTGTTCTCCATCTAAGTTCGTGTTTACCTAGTGTATGCTCGAAAGAAAATGTTGATTCATTTCGTATGATTTCATATTGGTTTGAATATTCGAGGCAAAATGGCCTGTTAATGGGGGTAATAAGCCTTGCTCTGTCTAGTTACGTAACAGCAAGTTTAATAATTATGCTTTCAATTTTAAATATAAAAAAATCTAATCAAGTAAATAAATTTAAAGCATGAGGGCGCAAAACTGAAATCTGTTATACATTGTTTAGTTTTAATATTTTTTATTATGAAAAATTTAGTATTTTTTTTTAATAAATACAATTTACAACTTATTTTTAAATAATACTATGAAACTCAAAATAGGAATATAATATTCAATACAATAATATTTCAATAGTACTTTTAATCAACATAAAAGTAAATAAGGAGTTGTCAAAAATTAATATTTGTGGCAAAGTAAATACACATGAAAAATATAAAATGCATAACAATTTCAAGCATGCAAAATATTGTATAGAACACAGAAATATAAATAAGCCTGAGTAATAACTGGCAATTACCCAACGAAAATAAAAAATATTAAAGAGGAGCAAAAAGAAAAAAAAAAAAAAACATGCAGTTTACCTGGAGATGCATACATATAAAATCATCATTGAAGACAAGCAATTCACAAACGTTAAAAAAAAAGGGCAAAATTGACTACCTGTATAAACATAAATAATTTAAAAAAACTAATTAGTCTAATCAATCAAATACATTTCGCTGCAGGTGTTTGTTCGAAAATTTATATTAACATTCTGTATTATTCTCTGAAAATAAACATAACCTTCATTACCTAAAAGACACAAATGTCGAGCTATATGTTAAAATTGCCCTAATTCTAAAGGGCCTCTAATAAGAAGCTGCTAATTAAGCCAAATCAATCTACAGGAAAGTAACTTGGAAATAACGCGAGGTACAGCTAACTAATTAATTAATATGATTCAAGTAATATTGGATGCTTTTCACTTCCCCCCAAAAAAAACCAAGCTATAAAGAGTCGTTAAAATTTCACATGGTTTCAGGATACACGTCATGCCTGAATCTCTTTTAGGGAATTCGTTATTATAAAAATAAATAAAAAGTTCGAATCATTCTCACAAGTACAACGCGGGGGAATGACCTACGTATCTCAACGCCCAACGTCGTTCACAGCTGTGTAACCTCTCAGTTCGAAAATCCATTCTTGCCGTTGCCTTGTACGTTGACAGTAGTATTAGCATGATCATAACTGCATCGGCATTTCTCGTGTATCAGAAAGAAATGCGAAACATTCAAGATGTCCTATTACTGTCCGACTCAAAACCATTTCAAGAATCATATCAAAGTGAGCAATAGTTGGACTTCTTTCTGTGCTCCTGACAACAGAGCCAGAAATTGTCTTAATAGTTTTATTATTCATTTAGAATTCTCACTTGTGACTTATGAAAGTGAGAAATTAGCTAGCATCCATCTTTTGACAACATAATGAGAGAAATGAGAATTGACGCTAAAAATTCTTACAACGTTTAATTCGGGTTCTTCATTGCTTGTGTTAGAGCACCAGAAACAGTTTATAGAATATAAAATAAACACAGTAATATGGAATAAACTCTTATTCATGAACAAAAAAAATGCAACATAATTTCACAATATAAATTAATGTACAAGACAAAGCTAAAATATATCATTGAATTAATATTACACATTAATTTGCAGGATGGTATCCATTCAGAAAAATATCGATTTTTTTTTTTTTCATTTCAATTTCTGTCTTTTGTCTGTAGTTAAAAGATCAGGAGTAAAATTTTTTCTTTTTTATATTCACAGCTTCCTTCTTTGAAAAAGTTTTGAAATTTTGAATCAGTATTCACTTATGTCTTCATTATCATGTATTAAAAAATGTCCGTAGGCTAGGAACTTATACCATCAGTCTGAACGAATTTTTTATCATAATAAGCTGATAAACCAATTTTATTTTGTACAATGGTTTTTAATTCATGTTTCTTCGAAATAATAGCTGCTTGCTTCTGTCTCAAAGTTTATCGTATAATACAAAAGTTATCATTTAGTTTGTATAACCTGCGCATACACAAATGTATGTATATATATATATATATATATATACATATTATTGGGTGGAGATCCATCCCTTAAGAACACATCATCATGGACAATTCACATGATTCTGCTAGTTTGCGTCTATATAATTTGACATGGCCTCAACGGCTTTCCTTAAAACCCCCAATCTGATTGATTGGTATGTTGAATTGATTTCTCTCATCTTGTCCATCGCCGAATTTTGCTAGTCCTATGTAATATGCATTTCGGAACTCTTTTAGTTCCATCATGAAGCCCTTCCCAAGGATACTAGTGTACGGCTGTAGATTTTTTTTTCAGCATCAGGTTCCGCAAGATTTAAGTTGTATTTTCGCAATTTTTTAGATCCGCTCTTTGAGGGATCTTTGTTGTTTGGAGAAAATTCATCCCCTCTAAATCATCTATGAATCGTTTGCTATCTATGAACAACAAAAAAAAAAAACCCCGAGTGTTTAAGAATGGATAATTCGATTTTAATATATAACTTTACTATTGAGACAACATTCTTCAAGAAGTTGGATAAATATAAAACGTTTACAATTTAACTTTAAAGAAGCAACGGAAAATCCCCTAGATTGATAAATGTATTATAAATTACACAGTTTTATAATCCAAAAGTATCTTAAAAATGAAAAAATGATTAAAATAAAAATATAAAAGATTTAAATAAATCTTTAAGACAAACTGTAAGGCAGAAAACAAACTCTCCGGAATTAATCTTTGTATCAGATGTGTAGCAGAGATCTGAATATCACGAAACACTCGTTCGCTATGAAGCAAAGTAAGATTAGCGTTCATCTGATCATAATCACTTTGAAGGTCGGAGTTCTTGGTTGTGGAAATGATATCGTCCAGAATCTTCATTTCCTTCGTTGCAAACTGCCGACACGTATCCTCTGGGGAAACTTTCTTTGGCACATTTGTCGACACGTTTGCTTCAGCTCCCAGCGAGGGTACTCTCTCTGGCGAAGAACAATCTACTGGCACTTCCATCTCCATCATGCTTGAGACACTAGCGAAAATACTCATCGCATATCCAATAAAAACCGTTCAGCAAAAAAAAAAAAGCCCCTCTCGTGCGCAGGTGGGAAGTGTCTAAGCAAACTCAGCCAACAAGGATGGAGGGGGGTTTGTAGTTGTTCTTTGATGTTGAGTATTCTTTCGAAATAAGACAGATGGTGAGTGAACTGACGATTCAATGTAGATGACGTATCCTTTGAAGTGAAACCAAAAGAATCTCATTTATGTTTCCGAGTAACTGTAATTCAATTCTACAAGATTTCAAACCTGCGTCGAATGTTAAATGTAGAATTACCTTGCTGATAGAAATGTAATAAACGGCATCTTGTTCGTAATATTTCGGAGACTGGTTTCGAAAAGCGCAAAAATACTTCGCAAGCATTAAAACGTCAGTATTTTGATACAATCGCAAATAATTGCCAAATGTTATGCAATTGAAGTGAAGAAAGCTAAAGCATGAATATAATCTTCTTCGCTGATATTTTGACGTGTCAAAGCATTGAAAAAGCTTCGCGAGGCGTTAAACTTTTAGTCTGAAGTTTGTCAATGTTATCTACGGAAAGATCCCTTTTCTATGCAACAAATATTTGTTTTTATTATGTTGAAAGAAAGTGTCAAACTTTTTGAAATCATGATTGGAGACCATAAGATTTTCAATAAGTGTGTTAAGGGAACTATCTAGAAATTTCAAATGATCTAATGTGAACATGGATATTTTTCCTAGATTTATAGGCACTATACTAATTTTGCTGGTATATTCTTTGGGAAAATATTTTAAAAGCAAATGCGAGTCGCAATTTCTACTATTATGCATGACTATATAGAAATGAAAAAAGTTTTTTTTTTTTTTATTGCAAATTGCATATTTGACGTGCTTTTCTTGCGACGAAATTTTGATGATGTAAATGATGACGAACAATTCTGTCAGTGTTTTTTAATTTTTTTTGTGACAAATGATACATTTAGAAGAATCATCTATTTCAATCTCACTTATACTTTTTAGTTCATAAATTAATCGAAATGCTACGTCTTTACAGAGAAAATGTTCTACCACGTCGTTGACTATATAATAGTTATGGTGTATTGTATGATCTTATCGTCTTGATTAATGACAGCCATAGCATAGGAGGGGGAATATGTTTTTCCAAAGCATATGTAAAAGATTTTTGTACATTTGGAGCAGGAGAGGAAACTTTAGAGAGTAGACATTCGAAGTCTGTAAATATTACAAATCGATGTTTGAGACATCTATTCCAATTCTAAAATTTCAAAACTAAATTTTCCGAATCAAAACTTGTTGCTGTCTTTTATGAATGCAGATTGCTTGATGTTCTCCTAATGTCTTCTCTCTCACACGAGTCCGTTTAAACAACGTTTGCAGTAATAGTTTTTTGCAATTCAAAAGACTTCATACTTCTTACTAAATAATGTTTTTCATGTGAGAATAAATCTTATTTCTTTATAATTTTGGGGACTGCTGTACAGAGAATAAATCATGCCCTCATCAAATGAAACACGTTAATTTTCAATATATTTGCAATTTGAAATAGTTTAATATTCGCTATCTCAACAGGAAATTTAAGCATTTTTGTACCGACGGACGGCGAATGCTTTTATATATGCTACACCGATCAGCATTTTTTTGTTTAAGGAATAACACAGCTAATACCGAGTACAGAAAACATTTATGATCGACACAATCAATGGATAACAGAGTTTTTTGTGAACTAATTGAATTGGTACTTTATAGCAGTGCTACAAATATCACTACGTTTAACGAAATTGCCTATGTACAAGTCGACACTGGAAAGAACCCATCAACTTCCGTTTATAGTAAAATTATCAACAGAATTCATAATTTTCCTAAATCCTTCATCAATCACTGGAAATATGTGAGTTGCAGATAAAATTCGCAGAGCATGACTACAAAACAGTATGTCTGATACACATTCGTGAACTTAACTCGTCATGTCTCAGATTTTTGTAAAAAATATATGTGGACAAATAATGGACCGAATTTGCAAAACAAGATAATTGTTTAAAACATTATGAATTATTTCTAATTGTTCATAAGTTAAGTTTTCTAATTAAGTTTTATCATTCTAAGTTCGAAATAAGCTGATTCTACACTACCAAAATTCACTGCTGCTGTTAATGTTCTTGTGAACCCGTGGAAGGCAGAGTTTATTTCGTGAAACGCTATATTAGTCATGATTTACCCACCCCTTTCCCCTTTTTCAGTTCTAATTACATTCTAACTGCATCGATCATAACATCTGCTCTTTTTCTGGTCTGATTTCTTGTCCGAGATATAATGGTGAACGCCCTTTGTCGACGTTTACGTTTGTATTAGTTCCTTCGAAAAGTTTGCAAAATGTATTTGCGAAAGATGTTGTGCCTGTTTTTTTAAATCGCCTTGTAAAACAATATATCTTTTCGTGGTTTTCCTTCAATGAAAGCAAATAATATTCTTCTGGGAATAATTTTAAAATTAGGTACAACTTCTGAACAACAAAAACCAGGCTTCGCCAATTTAATCACAGTGAAATGATCTTGAATATCATTTCCAATCTCTTTACATCTTCTATTGATATATTGGCAATTAGCTTCACGCCTACTTTGAATTAAAAGTTTTGCAAAAACAACTGCATTTTTTTGCCACACGTTTTTTGTCGGAAATATGTTCGACAATCGTTACATTTTCTAAATGTCCAACAGGGTCATTTTCATGTTCGTTGGTTATTGTAGAGGGGCTTCTGTCGCACCCAGAGCTTAAATGTGAATACTCGTACATTTATTCGTATGGATAATCCATTTCGTTGGATAACGGGAAATCAGCAAGCATTTTATAGTTCATTTTTTTTTTATTTCCTCGGGCGCGGAGGATTGATGAAATTTTACAGGATCTTCTTTAAGAGGACCATACTTCTGCTTACAGAATTCGATGCATTTCGCGATTTTTGTTGCATAAAATAATTCTAAAGGGCTAAGGCAAAGTTTACGACATTCCTTTGTTAGATCCGCCAAGTGATAATCTGAATTTAATTGTATTAACACACAAATCAAATCCTTATTTGTTCTTATAAAGTATATACCAAAATAGGAAAGTTGGCCAACGAATCTTAAATGCAATTTAATGCATTTTGAATATTACTCAAGAGAAAAATTAATAAAAAAAACTTACCGGCTCGACGACTGGTAGCCTATCTGAAATAATCGCGCATATCGTCCGGCAAGGCAAATTTATTTTTGGGGGAAGGTGTAAAAAACTCATCTTCAAACGGCGAATCGGTATACTCGGATGTTTCTGTTCGTTTTTTACCTTCTTCCTGCTGCTAATACTCCTTTTGTCGGCAGCCAACGTTTTGTTAGGGGGAGCTTTAGAAAGTGCAGCCATAGTTACCCTCTTGTGCTCCTTTTAGAGGCGACGGTTATGAATCCCTCGTCATCTGATGTGGGGTTTTTTCTATTAGGCGTTGGCATAGTTGTGCTGGTCGATTGCTCAGGCATGGTTGGAGCGGGAGTTGGAATCACTTTCTTTGCAGCTTCGGCCACTATTTTTTGTTGAAACTCTTTCGCTTTCTTGATTTCAAGTAGTTCCTTCTTTGAAGGGAGGTGGGCGGCTTGAACGCCGGTGTAGATGCATATAGCACGGATCCTTTGGGAGTATTCTTCGATTGTAATGGAGGCTTTCTCCCATGTAGGCGACTTTATATTGTTCGCAGCACTTAGTCATTAGTGCCGTTGCTTCTTTCAGCAAGTCCTCGAAGAACAACAGGTGCTCTGGGGACTGGTCACCGAGGCGTCTTGGCGCCGGGTGATTTAGCAGGAACTCGGTGTTGCTGAGTTGCTCTGCGGTGACAGTCATGGTGGTGTCCATAGCGTTATTTGTGTTATCATCAATAATGCCCTGCTCATGCAAGGGCGGACTCACGGGAGATCTGCCCGATGGCCGGAAGAAGTTTGGCTCATGGTAGAAAAAAATCGTTTGGAAATTAGAATTAAATAATATAATTATTTTAAATGTTTGAATAAAAAACAAGGAAAATAGAACCGCCGAACGAAAGGAACAAGATACTCGTAGAGATGTCAAGTGATGTTTCTAAGTTTATTTATGTAGCATTATTAGTTTAATCTTTAGATTTAAATTAATAATTTGGAATACTATGAAACATTTGTTGCTCTTGCATTATCTAGATACTTTTAATCACTACATATTAAGGTCTTAAAATCATTGCCATTCATAAAACAAAAAGCAACAAAAATAATTAAATATTTTGATATATTATAAACTATACAGTAATAGAAAAGAAATGATAGACATACATATTCCTTGGACACATATCCTCCCAGCTCACTGAGTACAGCCATGAAACCAGTTTGCTCTGACAAAAGTACTCAGAAGGTCAAGAGCTCTGCGGTTATGTCCATGAACAAGACAGCTACTGATGTAGACATGTAGGTGATTAGCGAGCAGTTCTTATCGAAACTTACTGATGAACTGCAGTCCCTTAGACAATACTCAACAGCAGCTAATTACTGTCAATTTAGAACCGCTTGAAAATATTGAACAAACCATCACTTCAAATTTCACTTGCATAAATACCATAAACAATGATACGTGGTAATCTCCTTCCCATCAACTTATTTTACCTTGTAATCTGTCTCAAGGTGTTGTACTTAAATGGTTTTTCCTTGTAAAAGAAGCTATTACTTTCCCTTCTCATTCATTTTTTGTAATTTCCAATATTGCATGCGAACCACACAAGCTAGATTGAGTAGGAATATAAATACGAATGAACAATGTTATGTTGACATTACACTTTATTACCATTCCACTTCACTCCATAAGCATTGAACAGTTTGGCATAACACGTTTGTACAGATATCGTAATATAAATAGCCTTATGTAGCATTTGGGGTCATTAAATAAAAATTTGGTCTGGTGGAGAAATCATGGGGTAAATAAAAATAAAAAATATGGGAGGGGAGGGGTAAAATAATGAAAAAAAAAAAACCGATTAAAAAACAGCTATAAACATTTCTTAACTGTAAAGCAGACAGTTGCAGTTTATCCTATAGTTCTATAATTAAAATACATATGAGACAAAGTACTTTTAACAATATTTTAAATATGATGCAGTGCAAAGAGTACAACAGCTGACATATATAATCAAAAAGGAGGATATGTAATTTAATTTAAACTGCTGCCAACTAATTTTTTTACCTATTAAATTGATTATATATCAAATAAAAATAAATATTTTTACGTATGTTTATTGAAACACTTAGAAGGTAAAAATATCCATGGAAATGAGGGGAAAGAAGGATTATTATAGCCAAATCTGGTAGGAGTAGAAGGAGCTATAATTTAAAAGCCAGTATTAACCGAATAATTGTAGAGTGAAGTGTCTGAGTAATTATTGTGCATTTCCAATTTTTCTTAAGATCAGTAGAAATTTATTAATTATGCAAAATTTAAAAATTGTCAACAAAAAGACTCATTTTAAAAGTTTTTTTTTTTTCCCCATAGAAATGCTGTTTTTTGTATGTAGGTTAGACACTGACTACCAATAAGTATTTGGACACTTGTGATAGAAAAGAAAACGAACTTTATGCAAAATCAATGGTTGGTAGACCCTCCACGAGAGGCAATTACAGCGTGAACCCTCCGGGCATACTTTCCACAAGTCTTTGTATGACAGCTAGTGGTATTTTCTTCCACTCGGCTTGGAGAAGACATAGAAGTTCCTTCACCAATTTTGACGGGTAGTGCACCCCTGAATTCGGCGGTGCAACGCGTCCCAGAGAGTCTCGATAGGGTTGAGAATCAAAAAGGAGGATATGTAATTTAATTTAAACTGCTGCCAACTAATTTTTTACCTATTAAATTGATTATATATTAAATATCAAATAAGAAATAAATATTTTTACTTCTGTTTATTGAAACACTTAGAAGGTAAAAATATCCATGGAAATGAGGGGAAAGAAGGATTATTATAGCCAAATCTGGTATAAGTAGAAGGAGCTATAATTTAAAAAGCCAGTATTAACCGAGTAATTGTAGAGTGAAGTGCCTGAGTAATTATTGTGCATTTCCAATTTTTCTTAAGATCAGTAGAAATTTATTAATTATGCAAAATTTAAAAATTATCAACAAAAAGACTCATTTTAAAAGTTTTTTTTTTTTAATTTCCCATAGAAATACTGTTTTTTGTATGTAGGTTATACACTGTCTACCAATAAGTATTTGGACACCTGTGATAGAAAAGAAAAACGAACTTTATGCAAAATCAATAGTTGGTAGACCCTCCACGAGAGGCAATTACAGCGTGAACCTCCGGGCATACTTTCCACAAGTCTTTGTATGACAGCTAGTGGTATTTTCTTCCACTTGGCTTGGAGAAGACATAGAAGTTCCTTCACCGATTTCGGACGGGTAGTGCACCCCTGAATTCAGCGATGCAACGCATCCAAGAGGTTCTCGATAGGGTTGAGATCTGGGCTCTGGCCAGACCAGTCCGTTCGATGAACTCCAATGGCACCATACCAAGCCTTGGTTATCATCGAAACATGACAACTGGCATTGTCGTCCTGAAAGTAACAGGGGTCCAACCCGTAAACTGCCACAACGTAGGAAGCACATTGTCATCCAAAATAGTGCAGTAGGCATCGGCGTTGAGCTTACCATGAATGGGGACCAAGGGTCCCAGACCATAATTCCACCTCCACCGAACTAGACTGTTGTTACAATGCATTCTGGCAGGAGACGTCCTCCGGGCAGACGCCAGACCCAGTAAAAGGGTGAACCTTGATTCGTCATTCCAAAGAATCCGTTTCCACATATCTACAGTCCATTTCGATGTGCTTTGCACCACATTAACCGAGCAGCGCGGTTGGACTTTGTGATTAAAGGCTTATGGGCAGCAGCACGACCATGAAAACCATGCAGATGGGCTTCCTTGCGGATGGTATTCATTGAAACAATACTCCCTGGATGCCTGTTGAAACTCCTCACGGATGAGGGCCATCGTGAGGAGTTTCAACGAGGAGGTGGGTGCATTTCTTCCGAATTTCTCTGGTGAGCACTCGTCGGTCTCTATCTCCCAGTTTCGTTGGTCTGCCGACTCTGGGCACATTCCGACAATCACCGCTCACCTTCCACTTCTTAATCACATAGGCCACTGTCGATTTTGGGTACTTCAGATCGCTAGATATGTCCCTTAAGGATCGGCCACATTTGTGATACCCGATAATTATACCTTTCTCGAAATCAGAGAGCCCGAACTGCGCGGCATCTTGCATGCGACTAATGCCGATGCTGTTTCCTACACGATATATACCGGCGGAGTCCGTGACGAACCTCAGGACCGCAGATATCGTCATTTGCATAGGCGTCCAAATACTTATTGGTAGTCGTGTAGTAGATATAAAAATTTTTGTTACTTTTATAAGAACTACAAGGAATCTTCAGCAGGAATTTGAATTTTCACAGCAACATTTTTCAACATAACATTGTAATAAATCTGTACATAGTACTTACATTTGCTCCATATCTAAGTAACATCTTTGCACATTTTACATTATACTGACTACTAACAATAAAAAGAAATGATATCGGAACCGTAATGATTTGAAAGTAAAACTACCATCGGTAATGAGTAGAGGAACAGACACATGTGCGTGTGAACAAATATGAAGAAAAAACAAATGTTTACGAAAACGTGGGAAATCCAGGAGTTCTAAGAAAGAAAATAAATCTTTATGGTGGGCGCAGATCTGCTGACCATTTTGTGGTTGAAAAGGGATATTTGTGCTTTGATTAAGTTATTGTGGTTTTTCAAGCGAAGGAAGAAGTTTCTAGAGAGATCAGTGATATAGTTGTTTATTGTAGCAATTCTGAGATCGTTATGAATAACATCGTTTCTGATAAACCAGGGGCCCAAGTGATTATACGAAGAATTTTGTTTTGTAGAACATCATCAGATTTGACATCGCTCGGACTTAAGAGTGGAGGTATAGGAACAGAGGTAGTGTTATGAAAAAAAAAGTGAGCAATACTGTCTTCAACCATTTCAATGTGATAATTGTCATAAGGTTCAACGTTTTCCTGAAAAGAATTTTGTAGGTGATCAACGAAAACGTTGTTCTTTTCAGCAAGAGGGAAGACAATACCATTGTTTCCCAGTAGAGGAGGAGTTTTTTTTTTTTTTAGTAAAATATTTGTTCATGTACAGTCCCTCGAAAAATATATGAGCACCGGTCCCTTTTGAAAATGGACCTAATCTCTATTCGGTCGTGCGGCCTGTCGAATCGATGATCCCGTTATCGTTAGATCGTCATCGTGGTATCCCAGAGTTCTTGGAGTTTGCACCTGCGTACTGTATTGTTTTAAGCAGTACAACGTGCGCAGTGATCAGTGGGCGGTGACGTGAATCGTGTTTGAACTGGGCATGTCCCTCTATTTCTTGTTGTGAGTGTGCGCAATGACCTTTTGTACAGTAGAGAAAAGAATAGTTACGTGTAATGAGGACATTTACGGTAGAGTAAAAATGTTGACGTGTCAAGAGGACAATTACGGTATAGATACAAATGCTGACGTGTAATGACGACAATTACAGTAGAGTAAAAAATGATGACCTGCCGAGTGCGTTTCGCTAATCTTTTATGCCATCCTGTTGTCTCTCGAACCACCCCTTCATCCTCGAGACAAACACTGTTGCACTTTTCACCATTCCATCTTTTTGTGGTTTATCTATATCACCAACATTGGTATATATATATATATATATAATTTAAAACAAGAAAAGAAAAAAATTACAAGTCCCATTTAGTTTCGATCGTCCAACGTTAGGCGACTTTAACGATTGGCAACTTTAAAGAATCGCAAGTGGTTCTACTCCCATTTTTTTTGTGTGTGTGTGCCTAAAAAAGGAAAGAAATGTGAACAAAAAAAAACAATTTATTTTCATAAAAATGGTACATTTATTATCATTTTTTTTATAAACAAACACTTTTCCATCAACCATTGTCTCAAGTCTATAATTCATTTTTTGCAGCATGCTCTTCAATCGCTGGAACGAGAGTCACCAATCTTGGCTCATCAAACATCTTAAAAAAATGGGTCTTGGAAAACGATCATGTTCTCCAACACCCATTTTTTTTTTTTACAAAAAAGACATTTAGGATGTATAATTGACAATTAGTTCATGGCCAAATGATACTCTTGATTTATTTTATTAAACTTGTCTTTAAAATATTCCAGCGCATTGGGTTGCATTATATTTCTGTAAACTTCCATGTCAGAATCTGCAAATATATTATTTTTGGTCTCGAAATATTTCCAATCATTTCCCCAGAAACTTGAAGAAATTTATTAGTTTCATTCGAAACTAAATAAGACAGGGTTGCCGCTGCTGTTGAGGATTTGTAGAAACATGCTGCTGTGCCTCTGTCTTTATACTTTTAAATTTGAATTTTCAGAACCCGATATATATTGATCGGCATCTGTACTGCATTCAACTTTCGAGTCGACGTGGGTGACAACAAATTCAATTCGGGTGGTAACGCTGCATCTGCCGCCACGACGTGTAGAGAAAAAATTTTTTTGACATGTCATTGTTAAACACCGTGTTCCCGAAGGAACGCAGTAGGCCGAATGGGGTTGCAGCACAAACTTTTCATACATAAATTGATCTTCGTAAAAAAAACTCCCATCTGGTACATTGTCTGCATAAAATACTTCCGTAACTCTGTAAAACAACATGCCAACCACAGAAGTTTGTATAATGTGCGAGGTATTGGCCGCGATGGTTCTCACTCCAAATGTGAAATATGCTTTTACCAGAAACACATGCATGTCCACTCGGTATGCTAGACGCACATCGGTATTTTCTTTGGCCTGCACCGGCTTGCTGTATCGGCTGCGGAGTTTGCCAAATTTTTTTTTGTTGCAGCTCGAATTCGTTCTGGACACTCGCTTCTTTCGTCGTCCTGTAGAAATTGTCAATCATTTTTCTAAACATTTCATTAGGCAACATCCAAAACATTAACACACTATCCGCCCTCAGTCTAAGCATGAAGGGTATCACTTTCTCAGTAAACAACCCCATTCGTCTTTGGCGGGGTGTCGCAATCGAGGCACACTGCTAGAGACGTCTGTAGGAAACATCATGATGCCAAGCAAATGGTTGTGTGTCGAGCGCCGCCGCTGCTTTATATAGCGAGCAAAACCTTTGCGGAAATGACGGTCTTCCTGTTGTGAAACTGTTTAAATATCCAAAACCACCAAACCCGCTACACTCTCACACCTTTTTTCCTTGAATCTCGGGACATAAAATTATTGGGTGAGATCGTTTGCACAGATGGCATTTAACAAATTGCTTACAATCTCTCGCAAAATGTCCAGGCTTCAAACATCGGAGACAGCGCTTTAATTCCCTTAATTTATCTAATCTCTCCTCTAGGGTCCAAGACCGAGCTAAAAAACGTTCTTTACTCTCATGACTTTTTCCGCAGAAAACGCAATTTTGTTCCTTGGTTGCTACCAAACTGGCAGCGCTCATGAAAGATTTTTTATTTTTTAATTTGCTCTCCTTAGAGTGCTCTTCACGCGAGGAAGGAGAAATGTCAAACCTTGACCTGGCGAGTTTTACTCTCTGTTCCCCTTCAACTTCTTTTCGCAAAAATTCTAAGAGATTTGAGAGACGGGGCAGACCCTTAGCATTGAATAGTACACTTCTCTGCCATACCCTAATCAACTCAGCGGATAAACATGATTCCACCATGCAATATAACCAGGCAGCATTGGAGTTTTGATTTACACCCAATGACTCAAGAGCTCTAATATGGGACTCGATTTTGTCAAACAATGACATTAGGGGTAATTTATCTTTACCTTGTGAGTGCACGTTTTGGATAATTAATTTGAGCAATTCTCTCACGTATATCTCTGTTAAAATTTCCTGATTACCAAAACGCTCCGTAAACGCAAAAATGACCTTCGGATAGTTTTCCGAAGTCAACGGATAGCTCACAATTAGCTCATAAGCTCGAGTCCCTGGTAACATTGACTGAGCTAAATAATGAAATTTATCCACATCATCCAGATTCTTGTCCTCGTGAATCTTTTTAAACTGACTCAATAGGTGCCCATAAGATAACTCAATAGGTGCCCATCAAACTTTTTAATTTGAATTTTAGGCAATTTATAGCGTTTATCATTGCACGCACTTATACTGCTATCAGCTTTAGATCTTATCCTAATATTCAAGTCCGAATTACCCATTTTTTCTTTTATTCGACGACTTAAACTAATTAATTCATCCAAATATTCCTCGCAACTTATAACCTCGGTATTTAAATCATCGTCCGTGACCTCAGCTGCTATCATTAAATCTAATATTACCGAATCATAAGTCTTTAACTCAGTATTTACAGTTTGCAATTTAATGAATTTATCATCTAAAACGGATTTATCCGGCTCAACTTTATTTAGTTCCTCTTTTAGAACATTAGCAGTTGTAGTAAAACTACTACGCGCCGTGGCACGTTTTCTCTTTGATATCGCAAGACTCATTCTTTTTATCTTATAAAAGAAAATATACTCAAAATATCAATTTATAGTTACACTCCTAACAATAACTTCTAAATTCTTAATTTAATAATCACAGAACGAAAATTCAACTTATTACAATAAATAAAATTCACTAAACTCAAATCATTAATATAGATAAGAAAATGAAAACATTTAAAGTTTTTAATACGCACTAATCATTTCTTATACTAACACATATACAAATATCCATTCATATGATTACTTCTCTATACAGAAAAAACCAAATTCAAAAAATCCTGGCTGGCTCGCCACTTTCTATGTTAGAACCGACATAGAAATGATGCCGTTAGTCTTCGTATATTCGCAGGACGGCCAAATAATTTAACATTAATAAAAAACAATTAAAATAAATACGAAAATTAATACTAAAACAAACAACTAATTTACTTTTACTTTTAATGAATACTAATATATACAATTACACTTAAATTTAGGATTTTTACATTGGCACTTAAAACAGAATAAATAAAAAATGCTTATAGAGAAATAATCATAATATTACGCATACCTCAAACGAAATATTCCCATATGTGTGTAGGCAGTGATTTACCAGTAGCGTCGAAAACCGATCTCAGAAGGGGCTCGCAGCAAATATAAAGATGGACTTAGATTCTCCATGTAGCCATTCTCGCAGCAAAAATATGTGTATCAGGGTCACGCACTGTCGCAGATAGTTCTCACTCTCCTTCCTCAACGGGGTCTTTCTTTCTTCTCGCAAAGCTCAAAAGGGGCTTCTATCACCCCCACCAAACTGACCGGTTTCCTTTTGGACCTCACCGTATGAGCGGGAGGTAGCCTATCTACCATTCCTGGATTCATCCAAAAAAAGGAAATATACCCTGCCCACACACAATAGGATAATTATCGGTTACAACACCTGTCTATGTCCTCCAGCTAGGATGTGAGGTGCGACGTAAGTCGAAGCTATGATGATGGGGGAAAATCATTAAGATTAATTTTAATCATGGCTACCTCTCCGCAATTAGGGCGCGGAGCAGGTAGTTCATGGTGCCTGATGCTACTTTTAACATAAATGCAGGTGCCTCCGCTTACATTAGAATTTTGGTTGATTCTATCAAAACGATAGAATCGATAATTTGCGATGTGTGGGGTCTCTCCAGGTCTTAATTTAGTTTCCTGGACCAAAAGAACATCAAGGTTATACTCGTAGGTGAATTCTCTTACCTCATTGATTTTGGAACGCAATCCATTTGCATTCCAAGTGGCAATCCTGAGAAGTTCCAAATTGGCGTTGAACATTAATAGGGGGTGCTCTCTTTCACGATGTTCACATATCTCTCAAAAATCAGCAGTGCCCTGGTGTGAGAGTCCGTTTCTCCTCTAAGTTGGCGCAGGACATCACGGAAAGCTTGGGCGAGCACGGGGCCGTCCATGCCTTGCTGGATGTACTTCGTCAGCTGGCCGATTAACATCGAGCAGTCATAATCATCGGCTTGATGGCGGGGAGGAGCGGGAGCCGTTCTTGGTGGCGCGTGGCTGACGCGTGCTGCTGGAGCAGGTACGTGGTTGACAGGAGCAGCCTGCGGTTGCGAGCGCTGCGGGGAGTCTCTGTTCCGGCGGTCATACTTGCGTATGAAAATTCCCGAGTCACCGGTCTAGATGCTGGAGGCATGGGCTTTTTTTTTTTCGGTTGTTTGCGCTTGCTCTGGCCAGGGCATCTGGGACAGCCCCTCCTGTTTGCGGGATGATCTCCGCCACAGTTTATACATCTGGGGTTGCTCGTTGGTGAGCTGGCACTGTTCGGCCTTGTGAGGGCCCGCACAACGGACGCATCTCGCAGGTAATCGGCATACTTCCGAAGAATCGAAGTAGCCCTGACAGTTCCAGCATTGGCTGGGGCCGGGGCGTCCTCGGTATGCTTCAATGCATACTTGCGTGCCAAGAAGTTCGGTAATCTGGTAGATGCCGCTCGTTCTTTGATTTATTTGCAGCTGAGCGTAAAACAAAGGCATGGGCTCCTTTGTTTTGAACTTCGGGAGTCGGGAGATCTTGATGATCGTGAACCCTTCCTCCGTTAATTCAGCGGTGATGCCATGGGTGTTAGTCGACGCGGGAAGGCCCCTGATTACAACCTTGATGGGCCTCTCCTCTTTGAGGGAGTGCCCCCAGGGGTGCATCTCCTTTTGATGTGTACGGGTGTCACGACCCTGGGTTACCCAGTGATCTTTTCCTTTTTCCTCGTCCAGATCACAGACCTCATTATGTCTCATTACGCTGTATATTTTTGTCTTTGTTTTTATCTTCAGAGGTCTTTATTTGCTTTTTGTCCTTTCTTAGTTTGATTTACGTCGTTTCTTGGTTGTTTTTGTATTCGTATATGTAGTTTCACTAATAATGTTTATTTCCCTTATTTGTTTTGTGTTAATATGGTTTTACTAACATTGTCAGTTTTCTGACCCACGTGTTTTCCGTGCGTGGCGACACGTGTCTCAGGAAAAGAGGATCCTGGGGATTGAGTCCAGCTAGAGTTGCGACTCTCGTGTGGGCAACACATCCCTTTTGGCCTCCGCTTCTGATAGACGGGCGGCACACTTCAGTTTCCGGGTGTGTCAATCGGCTCGCAATTACGTCCCTGGTGTCTAAAGTTGCTCTGGATTCAAGGGATGGGTCATTTCTTGGGTATCTCGTTAAGGGTGGAGGTCGTTCCAGGGAGTGGCTCTGACCGTATAGGGAGTATTAGCACCCTTGCGGGAAATCGCTTTCCTTGTTGGGCTCCATGGTGGATGGTGCCATCTGGGACCCGAATGCTACTACTTTTTTTATGGAATCTGAAAATATTTCTTCGACCTTGCGTCCCGATGTGAGTCTCCTTCTCCTCCGCAACCTTACCATCTAGCGTGAAGGCGGGTTATTTGAATTGCCCTGTCCGTCCATATATTCCTAATCCTTTACGTTGTTACAAATGCCAAAAATTCGGTCATTCACAAACTGCTTGTAGAGGTGTTCCAGCTTATTCGAGCTGCTCATCTACCGATCATAATTCTACAGAATGTCAATCTAAACCCAAATGTGTAAATTGCAATCAACCACATCCTGCTAACTCAAAATCCTTCCCTCGATGGCAATCGGAGAAAAAGATTCAAGAAATTAAAGTTACCCGAAGCCTCTCGTATTCTGACGCATGCAAAATATCCTTACAACCTACTTTCTCTTACGCTGAGTTAACCAATAAACAAATTCCTACCACTCATTCAATAACTAAGCAAACTTGTTCCGTTTCCATCATGACTGACGCTACCATAACGGGAATTGTTTGCCCACCACTTAAATGTCTAAACCCCCTTTCCACTATAAACAGGCAACTAAAGACTCCGCTTCATCTGTCAATTTGATATCTGCACCATCCATTTCTGACTTTGCTATTGTTCATTATCAGCACACACCAGCTCCCTCTACAGTTAAACCTCTTAAGCAAGTGCTTTTGACTTTAAAAACAAAACATTAGATTCGCATAAGCCGAATGACCATTTAATGAAACAATCAAAACACCTCGACAAATTGCATTCTAAAACCAAAAACTATGTATTACATAAGAAAAAATCTCGCAAACCGCCTAAACCAATAACAGTTTCCGACAAGGAATCGGCCTCTATATCAGCAGATCACTCTCATGAATATTTAGAATACGATGTGGAAGATTTGGTCATAGACTGATCGGTTTTATACGAATATACTTTTATTTGGTGTTTTTAACCTTTGAATGTGTCTCTCGCTACTTTTTAATCTTTTTATCTTGTTCAGATGACAATTGTTTTGTTGACATGTTCCTGATTTTTACATCATTTTTTTGTTCGATCTTGAAATTGCCGCATTGAATTTTTAACCATTATTATACTGACTCGTTTTTATCTCTTTATACCAATGACAATTATTTTACTTTTAATCCCATCAGAATTTTTTAAAAAAGCACTTTTGTTTGGCGCAGCATAGCCAAATCTGGCTCTTGTGCCATAAAACCCCAAACAACCAATCCGATGCTTGGCTATCATTTTCACTTGTTGCTTTTATTCCTTTTGTCGATTCATTGTCAATTTGTTTTCCGTTCTTGGGCTACATCCCTTACTGATTTTGCCTTTTACTACCTTGTTTGGCACAACGTAGCTAAATCTGGCTTTTGTGCCACTAAACCACCACAAACCGACCAACCAACCAACCCATTACTGATTCTTGCGTATATTTATCATGGTTTTTAATGATGTTTTTACGGAGTTGCGAATTTAACTTGTTCTATTGCTAATTCCTTTTTACTACCTTGTTTGGCGCAGCATAGCCAAATCTGGCTCTTGTGCCATAAAACACCAACCAACCAATCTTTGAGGGAGTAATTTTTATAGTCCAGACCCTTCTCGTTCATGAACCTGGTCAGTTTCCTGAAGTCGTCGTCGTTTCCGACTTGGATCTTCGGGGACCTGCCGGTGTATTTGCTCTGTAGCAGTGGGACTTGGATTTTAGGATATTGATAACAGAGTTCCAGTCACTCTTTGGCTGAAAGTAAATGGGAGGAGGCTTCACATCGTAAACAACGTTTTCCTCCTGAAGTTCAGGAATAGTGTTTATGTTCCCTATGGCTGCATATGAGTTCCTTAGGGGGATGGTGGCGTCATTTGTAGCCTGTGGCTGCCTGCAGGTGAGATGTTTCGCAGGAACCTGGAAACCATCTCCGTCGGTAGGGCGCTTTCCTTTTCTCATATCATTCTGATTAAGGGTTAGTGCTGCAATTGAAGGGTCGGCGATCGCAATGCAGGTGCAGATGGTGTCGCAAGCATTTCCCTGGCATATTGAGCCCTTTGCCATCTGTCTTCGATTTCTTGGAGAGAGGGGATTTGGAATAGTGATATCCCGTACTCAAATTTGAAGCCGTCCATTAGTTTGTATAGTTCGGCCATTTCAGCGTGTAGAGCTGCTGTAGTTTGGTCGTCATTCTTTGTTTTGGCTATCTTGGCAGCCGTCTGGTTTAGCTTCAGCTTATAATTAGAGGTTTTCCTCAACATTAGCTGGTTAATTAGGACGAACTCGTCCGTAATCTCCTAATAGGTGTGGCAGCGTCAAGGTCCATGTCGTTATTAATGACTACGGCAGGGCTTTCAGGGGAAAGAAAGAGATTCAATGGAGTTGGATCTTCTGATAAACCAGAAGATGTTTGACTCATTTTGGTTTTCTTTTATTGAATTATTTTAAATAAAAATATTTAAAGAAGGCTAACAATTAGTTCAAAAGAACGCAAAGTTTGCAAAATCAAAAAAATTTCAGTTTGATTCGGGAGCGGGTCGAAAAGACGTCCGCACTCTACGAGGTCTAAACTGAGAATTCGCTTGGGATTTTCGATTCTTTCTCTGACATGACAGTCCTTAAAATAATGTTCTCCCCGCATCTGAGGCATCATTTTTTTTGTAGCTACAGTTTTTGACGAATGATGAAAGAGATTGCAGGAAAAATATTTCGACGCTCCTGATTTGCGATTGAATTTTTGCACTCGAACCGAGAAGTGAAGCAGGCGATTTACCTCGAAGATCTTGCTGTTTTCAGGGGATTTTCTGTAAACAATTTGCCACACCGGGATAGGTGCCTTGGTCCTCAGATTTGTTAATTGACCGACTTGATCTATCTTGAGACCAAGTTCAGCAATTCCAGTGGCGATCTCATCAGTAGAATAATTGACAGGGAGGCCTTTAAGCACCGCTTTAAACGGGCGTTGGTTCATTGGGGTGATGACGTAAAATTCGAGTTTCCCTTCAGTAAGATACTTGGTGATAGCTCTGTGTATATCAGTTTCCGGGAAAAATTTTCAGCTGCTCACCCGCAAGCTTGATCCTGACATCCTCTGTGAATTGATTGCTGATCTCAGCAATCTGGTCCTCCAGGTTGTCCGTGTAGCTCACCATAATAGGCGGCAATTTGGGTTCAGGCACTTCAGTCATTACAGAATCTACCTCAATATCAGTCACGTCAACATTTAAGTTAGTAAATTTATTTGCCGTATCTAGAGGGTTATTAAAATTACCTTCATCATTAATCCCAGCAGTATGCCTTTTAGGCAGTTTAGTATCCATCGTTATCATTAGTAGCAGCTGCTGCAGGGTTAGTTTTCTTAGTTTTAGAGTTAGTTTTTAATTTAGGGTTAATTTTAACTTTAGCGCTGCTTTGCCTAGCGCAGTTAGTGAGTGGACATGAACCAAGCTCACTTACCCTTTTCTCGGATTCTGCAACAGCTATCTCAGCTTTCTTGAGGGCGTCCATGGAGGCTATTATGCTGCTGGGTTCGATGATTCCACCATCAATGAGAATCTGTTGCTGGTCAATAATTTGCATCATCATGTCTTTGGCCTTCTTATCTTTAAGGTGCGCCTCTGCTGTAGTAATTTGCTGACAGTGATCGGCTTCCGAGATGTAGAGCGGCACAGTGGTCAGTGGCGAGGTGGTCATCTCAACTTCAATGGCAGCGCCGGGATCGGGTACTTCCAAATGGCCTTGAGGAGGGCCGTTCCCCGTCGTAGGGCGAACATCATGGTTGGTAGAGAAATTAGCTTCAAAGTTGTTGCGAAAATCCGCCATCGTTCTGAGTAGATCATCCATAGCTGAATCACAAATGGAATCAATGGACACTCTGACTCGTGATTCTCGCAAAGCTCTCTAAGCCCATTGACCTTCGTTTCCTCTTGAAAATAAATAAAATCAAAATTAGTAGAAGGAAAAGTAAAAATATTGGATACCAATTGCACGTTGCTGGCCAATAGAAGAGAAGAGGCGTAACGGGGGAGGGGCTTGTTTGTCAACAAGTGTTCTGCTGCGGTATGGAGCTTTCTTCCAGGTCCGCGTGGATGTAAACAAACTTTGCTGTAGTAGAGTTTGTGGTTGGAAAAGGTTGAAGTAGGTGCGAAACGGTTGAGTTCTAAAAAAAGTTGGTTGAATTGAGAGGAAAATAATAGATTGGATTGAGAGATGCGATTAAATTGAGAGGTTATTAGGAAGATATTGGGAAAAAGTTAGTTAAATAGGAAAGCTCTATACTTCTCCAGGATGATGCAATATTTTTTTCGTCCATACAGTTGGTTTTTCTGATGGCGAGTAGTGCTGCTCTGTAGGCTATTGGTAGGAGGAGTCCATTTATTTCTTCCGGGTGAACTAATTTTAGAATTGTGGAAAATAGGTTTACTTCAGTTGGATTCGGTGGAGTTTGCTTGGAACA
Organism: Caerostris extrusa; assembly: GCA_021605095.1. Taxonomy (NCBI): domain Eukaryota; kingdom Metazoa; phylum Arthropoda; class Arachnida; order Araneae; family Araneidae; genus Caerostris; species Caerostris extrusa. The sequence continues at coordinate 155,755 of BPLR01003444.1, forward strand.
ATAGTTGGGAGACAAGTTTGCTCATTTTGATCTCTGATGACGTTTGCGTAGGTACGTTTTTCACCTTCTGGGATAATTTGGTGGTTAGTTAGATTTTCATCCAGGGAAATCTTGATTCTTGGTTTTTGCGGGGGTGTTGGGTAGATCCGTCTCTGCTGGGGGAGGGTTTCTCCTTGGGAAATTTGGGCATCCTCTGTAGAAGGCTGCGTGTTTTCCTTGGCAGTTAATGCATTTTCTCTCTGCATTTGGTTGTAGGTTGCAGTCGTTTGTGGGGTGGTCTCCCGCACAATGTCCACAGTGAACTTTTAAGAAACAGTTTTCACTGCTATGGTAAAAACCGTAACATCTTCGGCATTGTGAGGTGATTTTTCGTCCTCTGTATTTCTTAACGGTGACTCTGGTACCGTGAAGGGTGGATATTTTGAGGATTTCGTCCGCCTGTAGGGAGTGGGCAATTTTTATGAGAAACAGAGAGAGGGATTTTTCGTCCTTCCACTCGTTAGTTGTGCAATATTTAGGATTTTTAATTTCTCTTGATTTATGGCCCAGGCTTCCTGTTAAATTTCTCTACGCGAACTGTTAGATATAGTAATTTAGTGACCTCAAGGAGTTTAGCATTATTTCATATAAATGAGTTGCCAGACAGGCATGGGCTTTTAGGGTTTGTCAGTTGGATGATTTTATCGATCTCAAAGCCGAGTTCTTTGAAACCTTCAGCTATTTCTGCAGTTTCATAGATAACTGGTAAACCTTTAAGGACTGCCTTCAGATGTCTTTAATTTTTCGGAGTTATTACAAAAAACTCTGTGTTAGTGGCGCGCAGGAATTAAACGATGTTGGGGAAAATCTTAAGATATTCCCCGGCTAACTTGATTTTTACATCTCCTTTAAATTCAGTATTTATGTCCGCGAGTTTAGTTTTTAGGTTATCGCCTGGTTTCACCATGATAGGTGGAAGTTATGGTTCGGGGTGTAACTCGCGTCTCCATCGGAGGCCTCATTCACTTTTAAGTTAGAGAACTTATCTACATTTATAACATTATTTCGATTATTAACATTAATTTTCGCCGTGAGGCGTTTAGCAGGCAATTGAAAATCGTCAGTAACGTTATTGTTACTGCTACGCTTAACTTTAGGTTTTAATATGACTTTAGCCACACTGTACCTAGCGCAATTAACATTGGGACAAGCTCCAGAATTATTCACCCCTTTCTGGTACAGGTCCAATTCCGTCCGGGCATCGTCAGTCATCTGCGCATTGGTGACATCAGTGGCAGTCCAACGTCAAAAGAGGCGATGACACTCTTTAAGTCATTTTCGGCATAGTGGAGCCTTTTCTGTAAGAAGACGAGGTGTTCATTCATCTTCATAATTGCTTGACAAAATTCGGTTTCGCTCGAGTAGTGTTGACCATCAAAAGTTTCATAGACAGCAGCAGGACTGGAACTCGATAAGGGTACTTTCGAAGGACTCCTAAAAAAGCTTTTCCCCGGCGAAGAACAATCCACGGACGCATTCATCTCCATCATATTGGAAATTGCTGCGAAAATACTCATCGCACAGTATCAGTAAATCAGAGCCCCGAGGTCCATCGGACAGTTTCAGTGTATCGGTGTATGTAGACGGAGTACCTTGGTCGCGAAGCGACCAAACCTCCAAGTAGCAGCATAGAAGATATTTTCAGTCGGTCAATGCCCATTGTAAATTGTTAGATCATTGCATAATTTATATTAAAAATGAAATATAGAAATTTTTAGATAAAAACAAACATTAAAACAAAAACTATCAAAAAAGATACAAAAGAAACAGAACCGTAGCACAAATGAGCACCCACGCAGTAGCAGTTCAAATAAACGAACACGCGCGAAACGCGAACCTAAAACAAGCATAACCAGGACCATAGACAAAAGTAAAAAAAAAAGAAAAACCGTCTACTTATTAATATTTAATACATGCTTCGGTCTTTTACGATAACAAGGAATTGAAATGTCATAATTAAATTTGGTTAAATCATTAATTACAGAATTATTAGAACTATTAATAGAATCATAAAATTTTTTAGCAATTTTAGCAACATATTCACGAATGCTAGGCATAGATATGAAGTGTTTAATTTCTTTGTTTCTGAAATACCAAGGAGCATCAACAATCATTCTAATTACTTTGTTTTCAAGTCTTTCGAGAATGAGAAAGTTACTGTGTGCAGTAGAGCCCCAGACTGGACTCGCATATGCTATTATAAGACGAATATAAGCTAGATAAATTAGCTTTTTAAGTTCAATGGTTAGTATAGAGTGTCTACCTAAAACAGAATAAAATTTTCTTAATTGGTTATTGAATTTATTTCTTAAGTAATCAATGTGAGCTTTAAATGTTAGTTGACGATCAAGAATTACACCTAAATATTTAGCTTCTTTTTAGACCAGGAAATGTTAGTATTGTAAATAGTTATGTTGGGAGGATTATAGCTATTTTTCCTGGTAAATAGTACGGCTTCAGTTTTCACGACATTAAGCTTAATTTTCCATTTGTCCAACCAAATTTCAAGTTTATTTATGTAATTTTGTAAATTTTTCTGAATAATGTGTAATTGCCTCCCCTGTGTAATAATAGTTGTATCATCAGCATATAGTGTCAATTTAATCCTGTGGTCTTATGGAATGTCATTTGTATAGATATTGTACAAGAAGGGTCCCAAGATCGAGCCCTGAGGAACACCTGCGAGAATATTACAATTTTGGAGTCTACTTGGTTGGCAGAAACAATAAAACTCCTCTCAGTGAGGTAATGCTTGTACGCCGCAGGCGTGCCACTGGCCTCACCGCTCTAAGCGGTGTTTCAGTGTTTTGATACACACCTACGGAAAAGCGGAGAGCCACCACTAATGGCCGTGTACGGCTTTGCACAGCCGGATCTTTGGTTTGGAACCATTCTATCGCTGGGGTAGACTGATATAAGAGAATCTCCGAGTGTACAAACACTCCGAGTTGTTCATCTTATTAGTGAGGAGCTTGTGCGAGCTCTTGCTATAGGCTTTTAAGTATGTGGACAAAAAAAAAGAAAAATTTAAAAAATAATCAAATCAATAGTAAAAAACATTAGGGAAAAATTAATAAATGTTAACTATTACTAAGCTTAGCTAGTACACAATATAAATGCAATGTTTGGTATTTAACAGATGAAATATTACGGAAGCCAGTTGGCTGTACAATAAACCATTTTCTAAGATACTATACATATTTACACATAGTTTTTTTTTTTTAATTTTCTATAGTCTATGGTTTTAGCACTTATGATGTTTATGTCCACGGTTCATACCGGTAGTATGGCTTTTTCTTACGGGCTGTTGACCAGCCTTTTGCTGTGGAGTTGTTTGTGCCGTTTCCTGTTCGGAAGGTGTAGTGGTTTCTAATTGAATTGTAATTTGCTCTCTGAGGATCTTTTTTCTACATGTGCTTTGAGACTGTTTGTGATGTTTTCACACAGTTTTCTTGTAATGTTTCAGTCTTGGTTATTTCATTTTCTTTTATAATGTTCTGCATCTGATCTTTAAGATTATCCGTAATTGTTTGACATATTTGCTGTTGGTGTTCTTGTGTTGGGGTTACTTGTTTTTTTGTTTCTTCTTCTCTTATTTTTTGTAAAAGGTATTGGTACTCTGGACAACGGTTTTGGAAGGTGTAGTGGTTTTTTCATTGAGATGTTCGCTGGGATCGGAGATGCACTCGTTTTGTCTGACGCAGTTGATGCATTTCATTTTTTTGCTTGTGCAGTCTTTGGTTTTGTGGTTGTTTGCACATTTCCCACAAACATCTGGTAGATTGCATTCATTGCTGTAATGTCCTAGGCTCTGGCATTTGAAGCATCTAGGTAGTTCGTAGTATTTATAAACTTTGAAGGATTGAAAGTCCAGGAATATTCTTTGTGATTTTGATAATTGTTTTCCAGTGGTTTCATCTGTTTGTAGAGGATAAGATGGGAGACTTCTTTTTCTCCATAAATCTCTTTACTATTTCTATTTCTGGATTTTCTAAATTCAGTTGCTGGTGTATTGCTTTTTCTATTTGTTTGTTTTCTGTTTCTGACGGTATTCCATGAATAATATATTTAGACGTTTTCTTTTTTGGGATTTTTGCTTTGATCAGGTTTTTGAGGTTGCAATGGGTATTAATTTTTGTAGCTATTTTTTCAGCGTTTTCTTTATTATCTGCTTTGATTATGAAGTTTTTGGCTCCATATAAAAGTTTTGTAACTGATTTCGCTTCTTCAGTTTGTTTTAGTTCCTTATTTAGATATTCCTGGATTACTGCATAAGAGTCTTCATCTGTTAAGTGTTTTACAATTATTGTGTTTTCTGCGCTTTTTTTTTTAAGTTTATCTGCATACGAGGGTTGGAGATTTATTTTGGCTGTTGTTTTGGTTTGCTGTTCTAAAGCTTTTTAAATGAGTCCGTGTTTTCTCTTAACACGGCTTTTAGTATGTTTTGATTTTCTTCGAGCTTTCCCCGATAGTATGCTATTTCATTACTTTCTTTCGTTTGATATAGACGGATTTGAGCTTTAAGTTCCGCTATTTGTAGTTCTTTTGAGCAAATAACGTTTCTAGCTCAGCGAATTTCGCTTTCGCTGCTTCTTTGGTTGTTTTCACCATATTTTTGTCCTTTTTGAGTATCGCCTCAATGTCCTTGGCGAAGTTTATGAGGACTGATATGCCCTCTCTGTGAAATCGCAGTCTGTGATTTTTTCGGTTTGGGCCATAGTTGATTTGTGTTGTTTTTGAGAGCGCCGAGTAGTGGGAATGAGAACAATTAATGGAAATACTGCCCCGGCTTACTTCCTCTTGGTTTTACAATAAAATACTAAGAAGTTAAAATAATAAAGTTACTAAGGTGATAACATACTATATACACAAGTGAGAAATGAAAAACTAAGGGAATAGAAGCTACTCTAGAACTAACTGAAAGCTCATGAGAGCTTATAAGATCTGGTAATACACAATATCAATAAACTAATAAAAATACTCAAATAAAGGAAAAAAGCACTAGAAACATCAAAAGAGCTACTAAAAAAAGAAAAAAAAAGGGGGAGTGGGGCTATCAGGGCTTGGCACTGGCCAGTACTGAAGTTTCCGTAGCCAAAAACGCGACACATAAAGAAAAAAAAAATAAACAATAATAAACATAAACAAAAACATACATCACTAAAAGGGGACGGGGGCATCTCTTCTCAGAAATTCCATATCTCTAATAGGATAACTTAAAAATAGAACCAAAGCACTACAAATTTAAAAAGACAAAAGTTCGCCTGTGAGACGAGTTTTTAAAAAAAAGTTAAAGAATTGAAAAACGTGCGGACAATGTAAAACCAAGGCAGACTAGAAGGGGCGCAGGGAGCTGAGGTAAAGAATGTTAAAACAGAACTGTTGGAACGATTGTTCTCAAGTTTTAAGAATTTTAAAAAAATTCAAAAAAATAATAAATAAATAAAAATAAAAATTTAAAAATCATGCGGAAAATGGAAGACAATGGCTAATTTGAAAGAGCTCTAAATTCTGGAGCTAGAACTGTTAATGCGGATCCTGTCGGACCAATTGTTCTACTGTAAAACGGAAATTGAAAAAATTTAAAAATTTAAAGAAAATTTTAAAAAAAGCGCTTGGGCTGAAACTGAGTAGTGGAGTGCAAAAAATACAACTAGAGGTGATTTTAAAAATGCTTGAGTTAACTCTCTGCGATGAGAGGAGCGCCTGCTGTGAGCAATTTAAAAAAAGCGCTTGAGCTGAAACTGAGTAGTGGAGTGCAAAATACAACTAGAGGTGATTTTAAAAATGCTTGAGTTAACTCTCTGCGATGAGAGGAGCGCCTACTGAAAGCAATTTAAAAAATTTTAAAAGTTTAAAAAATGGACCAAAATTAAAAAATTTGACTACGCTGTATAGAGCTGTTGCTGACGAGTAGAATGCATATAAGAATGATCTTGTAGATGGATAAGTATCTGAGCAATTGGAAAATTTAAAAAGAATTTAAAGCGGCAGATCAAAAATTTTTATACCATTAGATGCATTTGCGAGAGGTATCCGGGGTTTTTTAAGGGGGGGCGAAAAATCAAGGAAAATTGGCTAGCGTTGATGGTTTTCGAGATATAAGCTAATTAAGAAAACCAATTAACCTAATTAGTCTAATAACTCTGGAGATAGTGACAACAATAAAAAACTAAAAATATGCAAATGCCTGAAATACTAACAAGCTGTGTTGCAGTAAGTTTCAGACATGTGATGTTAGAAATGCGCTTGCTAGAGTGGGATGAAGATATACCAGAGATGTTGAAGATGCTATCGTATGCAAATTAGAGAGTCCAAAACTCATTAAGGGAAAAATAATAAAAAACATGGCTGTCGGGACAATTGGAGTACTCAAGAAGTGCTACTAAGTCAAGAAAATTCCAGAAGGATCGAGAGCCTGGGCTAAAAACAGCTGACAGGAAGTGAGAATGCCAAAGTTCTATCCTCTAGATTGTTCTGGAGCATTCGACGGAAGTCGAAACCTAAAGAACAAGTTTGGGCGGGGAGGATGAACAGTTATGAAACAAATGGCGGTCTTAAAAATGGAGTCGGAATGAATGAAAAGAATCATCCGAAAATACGGAATGACTGAACTGTACAATTGCAACTACAAATTTTAGGAGCTAGTGAGATGTGGCTAAAGAAAGGGGAACGAAAGGAGAAAAAGTCGATGCGAGAATGAATAATGGAGGAATAAAACTCGATGAGATATAGAATTAGTAAAAAGAAATGCCCCAAAAAATAACACTTAGACACTATTGACAAAGCCTCCCTTCCATGCTGTAAGATAGGCCTAATGGCCACTGAATGCCGTAGCTATCATTGTTTAAAAAATTAAATCTATCGTAAAATAGAAAGAAAGCTACTGAACGAAAAAGCATTAGACTATTTGACTAATAGTAAACAATTAAAGAACTGATAAATTTCGAATATGGGGAGGCTATAGAAAGAAAACAGCTTAAAACATTGACTCTACAATACTCAAAACCGCTTTTCACTGCAAACGCAGAGCTAAAATGAATATTGTGGTGTTTATATTCAACACATATTAATGATACTAATAAAAAGGCAAATGCAATTAAAATGAGATTGAAACTGATAAAGCAGTTTTGTGCCAGAGTCAATGCTTTAATATAGGTTAAAGCACGCTTGCAAAATTGGAAGGGAGAACCTTGTCAACAGAAAACAATTACTGAAACAACATATTACAAAAATACAAGTTAAGACAATTATTTAAACGCCCAATTTATGAAAATTGGTAAGATAGTTTAAGAGCAATGAATTAATAAAAAGAAATACTAAAAATAAAACTTTAGCAAAATTCTAGCAAACTACAAACAGATTCCTCCTACTACGCGAGTGAGGTAATGCTTGACAATTTTTATGAGGAACGAAGAATACTTAAATTTAATCATTTTTAAAAATTAGTCCGTTGATCCATACTCTATCGAAGGCTTTCGCCACATCAAGGAAAATTGAGCTGTGTCTTGCTCCCAAGAGAACCCTTCGGAGATGGTCTCAGTGATATTATATAATTGATGAGTAGTTGACAAATCTTGAGTAAAACCAAATTGCTGTGAGATGAGAATATTTGGATCTTTAGATTCTAGATTGAGAACGTCCGCTATGACTCTCTCTCTCTACTATTTTACTTAGAGTAGACAGAAGAGAAATTGGTCTATAGCTATTTGGAGAAGTGGGGTCCTTACCCGGCTTGAGAATAGGAAGTATTCTTGCTGTTTTCCAACATTTAGAGTAGTAGTTGTATGTTAAAATGGCATCAGTAATTTTGCAGATTTGAAGAATAATTTTGAAGGGGATGTTTTTGAGCATCTTGTTAGTAATACAGTCTATGCCTGGAGTTTTGCTGATTTTTAGAGTAGAGATGATGTTGATTATGGTAGAAGCTTTTAGTAGAGGGAACATTATTATTTGAGCTGTTATTCATTGCAAGGAAGGATGTGATGGTGTTTTCCACTTCAGAGACAAATGTTATTGTTGGTGGAGGGGTTCTCCTGAAATTGCTCTGTAACGTGTTGGCAAGAATTTCAGCTTTAGCTACATCAGTAGTGACTATAGAGTTGGAGCTTTGAATAGAATTAATGTTGGTTCTTTTTTTCCGAAATCTGCCACATATTTTCCAAATGGAGCCATCCTCGACATTTGCGGTTTCGAGACGACATCCTCGACATTAGACGGTTTTTCTAACATTCTTTCTTAAGAATGTTAGAAAATTTAGACCAACAAGTAGTAATATTCGGGTTAGGCATAACATACGAAAGTTATAATCAATAATTACCGGATTATGGTCTGAAGAAAGTTCATCTAATGAATTAATGGTATTTTTAAAATGAAAGTTGTTAGTAACTACTAAATCAATTATAGAGGTGGAGTTAGTGCCAATTCTGGTAGGTGTATTAGAGCAATAATATCTAAATTAAGGTTATGAGCATATTTTTGCAAGACAGCGCCAGTATTATTTTTGTAAGTGCAACCCCAATTAGTATTATGCGCATTAAAATCCCCCGCAAGAATAACGCTATTATTAAGGGAAAATAATATATCCAAATCGTTAGTAAGGTTAGTAGTAGCAATAGCATTTGGGACATAAACAGAATTTACATAGAGAGAGGGAAGATGAGGAAAATTTAGAGAGATAATGGTGGCTTTGATCCCAATTAGCTGCGGAGTAGCGATGTGACTATGAGGCAGATAAAAAAATAAAAATGATAAAAATGCCGGTTCCCCCAGAGACTGGATCTTGAGGACCATCGTTTCTGTTGAAAGTGTACCCCATTAGGTAAGGTATTTGAGAATACTTAAGATGTGTTTCCTGAAGCAGTACTATGTTTGGGTTATAGTTATCAACAAAGTTAGTAAATTCGAGCATTTTAAACCAGAGATTACATGCATTCCAATTGCATATGCGAAGTCCAGAAACCAACTGAGTCATTACGCAGCATTAGGAGTTGTTTGAGATGCTAGGCCGTTAATGAAGACCTGCAATTTGTCTACTTTGTTGTCCGCGTTTCTTAACTGGTGAAGAAGACCTGCAGAATTATTTAAATCAGAAAAAATGGAAACGAATTCCTTCATAATTAAAAGAGTGTTTTGAATAAAAGGAGCCTGATCCGCGAAGCTCTTTAATTGACTCAGTTGATTTTTGGGAGATGTCATTGATAGTGGAGCTAGAATTAGTTGGTTGCTGTGATGGAGTTTGGTTCTTAGTTGCCGAAGCATATGAAAAGTTAGATGTTACCTGTCTGGCAGAGTATATTTTGGAAATGTGGCGTATTTGGTTGAATTTACTTTAATTTTTGGAAACTTGGAGCAACCTCTCCAGGCAGCAGTGTGACCCGATTGTCCACAGTTGATACATTGGTGAATTTCTAATTTATCATAAATTTTTTGCAATCTTTGTGTGAGTGTTCCTCTCCGCATTTTAAGCACCTAGCTTTAAAGCCACAGTTATTAGAACTGTGGTGGAAGTAATTACATTTAAAACATTGTAGTGTGATTGGTTTCTTGTTATATTTTTCTACGACTACAGCTAGGTACATGAGTCTGTTTAGTTTGAATATTTCCTGATTTTTATTTGATCTTGCCAAAGTAACCTGAAAAATTGGGAGAGGCTGCTTATCTTTGGTCCTAGTTAGTTGGACAACTTTCTCGGCGATAAATTCTTTTTCAGCCAGCGCGGCTTTAATATCATTCGTGGAAGTATCCTTATGCAGACCTTTGATGACCGCCTTAAGTGGTCTGAGAAATTTAGGAGTTATGATGAAAAACTCAATGTCATTTTTATTGAGAAATCGAATGATTTCTCGGTGCCGGTCTTCAGAGTTCGGGAAGATTTTGATCATTTTCACCTGCCAGCTTAATGTTTATATCACCTTCAAATTTGTCATCCATCATTTAGCTTAAGCATATCATTTAAGTTAGCTTTTGGTTCGACCATGATTGGCGGCATTTTTCTTACTATGGTTACACTTTCTTCCTCGACTGCTGCGTCGGTGCTCAGGTAACAAGCAGTCAGTAACAAGCATCAGCAAAACCAATTCTCTAAGTATCGAAATCCAAAGAGTATCCCTCAAAGCTCTTCGTCCAATATCTTATCGAGATTTTTGCGAGAAAAAAATGAATGCTGATCTCACGTATTGTATCGTATCTCTCCGAGATTATCAGCCAGACAGTTTACGGAGAAAACTTTATATAGGTTAATCCATTTAAAAAAAAGTGGTAAGAGAGGCATTTTGCAAAAATTCGTTTGCTGAATTGAAAACGAAATAGAACAGGGAATGTAAAACCTATTTATATATCTCTGCAGTTAAAAATAAACGTTCACTTATTAAAAAGGGAGCTTCATCATGATGCAGCACGATGCGTACTTGTGCTTTATAAAACCATTATCATTGGTGACTTGATGGAGTGCCGTGGTCACGCAGCGACCAAACCTCCACTTGGCGAATGGTGAACAGTGACTGGTGGTCGAGCCCTTTGCCAATTGTAAGAAAAATTAAATAAATCAGAGAAGGAATAATAATTTCTAACATCAGAGAAAAAAACATTACAATTAAGACAGAAAGTCAAAGTTACAAAAGAAGAGTAAAAATACAAAGAGAATAAAAAAATCATCCCATAAGCAAAAAAATTAAAGGAATAAGCACTGATGATAAACCAATAACAAAATGCAATAAAAAAAAAAACATTAACGAGGCGACAGCGAAACCGAAAAATCTCCAAAAAAGGAGGAAATTATTTGTTATTGAGATTTCTGGGTAGAATGACGTCATAATCGTATATTTTTAAATCATTCAGAACGGGTTAGTGGATCGGGAAACGGAGTCATAAAAGTTTTTTGCAAGTTTCTCGACGAATGAATGGAAACTAGGAATATCAAGAGAGTGCCGAAAATCATTATTTCTGAAATATCAGGGTGCGTCAGTGATCATAGGAATAATTTTATTTTCGAGCACGAGAAAGTTGCTATTGGCTGTAGAACCCCAAACTGGATTCGCATATGCAATGACAGGTCTAAGATAAGAAAGATTAATTTTTTTAGTTCAATTGTTAGTGAGGAATTTCTACAAATTACGGGGAAGAGTTTTCTTAATTGATTATCGAATTTAGTGCGTAGATAATTAATATGCGATGTATATGTTAGTTTGTTGTCAAATATTACGGCAAGGTATTTAGTTTCTTTGGACCCCTGATTATGTTTATGTTTCGCCCCTGTGTGTTAATAGCAGTATCGTCCGCGTAGAGTGTTAATTTAATTTTGTGATCTTGTGGGATGCCGTTGGTGTATATGTTAAACAAAAATGGTCCAAAAGATCGAGCCCTGAGGAACACCAGCAAGGATATGACAGTTTTTAGAATCAGTGTTATCTACAGATAAAACAAAATTTCTGTTTGTAAGATAATTGTGTATGGTGCGGATTAAGTAGGTAGGATCTGATTTGACAGGTTGCGAAGCAACTTGGCTGCGCAAGCAGCCGCTAGCTTCTATCTTGTTTCTGTACAAAGACGATGAAGAAATGCTTTGAGATAAAAGAACGGTAGAGACTATTAAGAAGCTTGCCCAAATAGATTTTAAGAAAGAAGAAGCAAGAAATTATGATACAATAATGGTTGAACATAAAAATAATAATAATAATAATGGTAATAAAGAAAAACGCGAAGTGAAAAATTGCTTAGTTAAGCGACATTTATGCGAAAACGAGTTTGGCGTAGACAGTCTGCAGTGGAACAAAGTACAAGGTCAGCGCTTTTACGGTGAAGAAATAAGAAAGCGTTTTCGAAATACAGACTAGCTGGTGGACAATAAACAAGTCAAAATCAAGAAACAGTATTAATTAAGAGTGCAGTTCGCGGCCGTTTTGCATTTTTAGGATTTTCAATATCGTGTTAGCTGCTATACTAACAGCTAGTTGTGTCAGGATGAAATACTCTCTAATTATATTGATTTTTATTTACACAATTAGTATATACATACACATGGTATAGTATTGATATTTAAAACAATACTACAATAGTATTGATATTTAAAAGCCAAGAGCCGGTCCCTGGCCGTCTGTTTTGATCTGACGCTCCTAGCGCTCACCTCGTGGTCTGAAGATCTCACCGCAACTGCCTACCACACTGGACCACACCGTTCAGGTCACAGTTACCAGTTATAACCGCGACCTCTCGCGGTTACATATTAATAATAATTAAACCTTACATTCGGCCTTTCCTGACAATCATTCGTCCTCGAATGAACTGCTAAAGTTATAAAAATAAGGTAATCATTATAATAAACATCACTGGAAAATTAAAGAAATCATGCACATGTTTATATAACTACATACTCAGCAATGAATAAATAAATCAATTAAATCAAATCAGTTAAAAGTTATATCAAGTTCATATTGAATTATAATTTTCCGTAGGAAACTGTCTTTATACAGGCACGTCTTAGGTCAGAGTCACTAAGTTCATTGCCTGAAAAATCAGTAAATTCATCTGACGAGTCCTCTCTATCAGAGTCAGTTTGGTTCGGCCATGCCTTTAATTTGCTTACATGTGCTGTAGTAGAGTGATAATGTTCTTTCCTCTTTTCTCCAAGTTGAGTAACTCTGTAGGTATCGCCTGGTAGCACATCAGTTATTATTAAAGGACCTCGATATTTTGGTTGGGTCTTTGTTGGTTCTCCTGTCGGTATCGGAGGTTTTTTCATAACCACAACTTGTCCTGACTTATAACTTGTAGTTCCGCACTTTTTCTTGTCGTAAGCATCCTTCATCTTTTCCTGCATATTTTCTATCCGCTCGCGAATCGAGGTTTGAATCTCTGCAGGATCAGTCCATCCTTCTGCACTCTCATCAGCTTGCTTTTTCTTAAAATGCCATCGTTGAATCTTGGTGAGTAACCGTGTAGCATTTGGAAAGAAGTTTTGTTGGTTGTTTTGTTTAAAGCATTATTTAGATTTCTTTCCACTTCTTTTATTCTCAAGTCCCAGTCTTTGCGTCTATGATCTTCCATGGATGTTGCGATGGTTGGAATAATGGTGCGAGTAGCTCTCTCAACCATCCCATTACCTTGCGGGTGTTTTGTGGAGTTTGAAGTATGAGCTATGTCATTTTCTCGACAAAACTTCTCTAAACCTTGTGAAGTGTAACTGGAACCCCTATCACTAATCATTCAATAAGGTAAACCAAAGTCGTTGAGGAAATTTTTCAACGCTTTTGAATGTAGCTGTATTTTGTACTTTTCACTGGTATCAACCGTAAGAATCTCGTGAAATTATCTATGATGACCAATAAATGTTGGTTACCTCTGGAACTAGTTACAAATGGACCTAAGTGATCAATGTGAATTATGAAAAATGGTCTCTTTCCAGGCTTAATAGGATGTAACAGTCCTTGTTGCTTACCTCCAGGAACTTTATTCATTAAACATTCTAAGCACATCGATATGCGTTTCTTCACGTAGCGCTTCATTCTTGGAAACCAATACAATTCTCGAATTTTACTCACAGTTTTATTAACAGAGAAATGTCCGCTTAAATCGTGAAACTTGACCACAGTAATTTTGCGCATGGATCTAGACATAAAGTAGTTTTTCTTTTCCATTGTCTTTTACAAATCGATACAACTTTTCTTTCTTGAAAACGTAATTCGAAGTTATTTGACTTTTGTTCTTTCATATTTTTCTTTCTTAAAAATTGAAATGATCTTATCCAATTCAGGATCTCCTCTTTGAATCATAAGGACTTGTTCATCAACAGACATCGTTAGACAAACTTCCAGATCTTCGGCTTCTAAGGTAGGAGCTCTACTCATTGCATCTACATGAGACATCTTTACTCCTGGTCTGTGCCTCACCTGGAACTCGTACTCTTGAATGAGGCTGCTCCATGTAGCAATTTGAGGATTTGTGGACTTTTTGCATTCATGTATACTAGAGCCTGACAATCGGTGACGATGGTAAACTTTATTCTAGCAAGAATTGTCGAAGTCTGTCCAAAGTTCACACTATCGCCATCAATTCTAGTTTACTGGAATGATAGTTCTTTTCAGCTGGCGTTGTCTTCTTACTGACAGCATACACTAAATTCCAGCGACCATCTGCTCCTTTTTGTAGAAGTACACCCGAGAGTCCCTCAGATGAAGCATCGGTATGTACTTCAGTTAATGCTTCTGGCTGGTAATGAGCAACTATAGATTTGCTCGTTAAATTACTCTGGAGTTCTCGAAAGGCATTTTCCTGCTTTTCTGTCCATTCAAAGTCCTTGCCTTTCAGAGTTAAACAAGTTAGATGTACTGCCTTCTCAGTGTATTTCGGAACAAATCTTCTGAATAAATCAGTCAAACCCAAGAAACGGCGAACTTCGTGAACATTTTTGGGTTGTGGAAAATTGGCTATTGCTTCCACTTTTCTTTCTCCTGGTTTTATTCCCTCTTCGTTAATCACGAAGCCCAAAAGTCAACTTCCTTCTTTCCAAATTCGCATTTGGATAATTTGAGAGTCAAGTTTGCTTTTCTTAAACATTCAAAAACTTCTCGCCGTGTTTTCATCATCTCGTACCAATTTTTGGCTGGTAATAATATATCATCTAAATAACATATGGCTTTCGTATTCAGTAGTGATCCTAAGACATGGTGCATTAACCTCTGAAACTCGGCTGGTGCATTAGCTAATCAAAAATCATCCTTTCAAATTGGCGTGTTTCATCCAATGTTATGAACGCGGTTTTTAATTTTGATTCCTCACTCAGTGGTATTTGTCAATATCCGTGAGCGCAATCTAGCGTTGTGAATATTGTGGAAGTTGCTAAACATTCAAGTAAATCATCTATTCTAGGTAACGGGAATTTATCTTTAATTATCTGACTATTTAACTTCCTGTAATCAACAACTAACCTGTGCTCCCCTGTTTTCTTTTTGACTAATAGTACCGGACTAGCATACGGCGAACGTGTTTCAGAGACAATGCCGTTTTTCTTCCATTCCTTCACTATATCCCTGATGATCCCTCTCTCAGTTGTATTCGTCTTATAAGGCCGTGTACTAATGGGTTTACTCCCCTCTACATCCTTAATACACGTCTTAGTTAGTGTCGTACACCCTAATTCACTCAATTCCATTGCAAAGTAATCCCTAAATTCATTGACCAACTCTAAAATTTCCCTTTTATTCTCAATTGGTGTTCCTTCGTCAAATATAATTTCGTTCATTTCGATTAAACGCTTATTTTCCTTTATTACATTCCCGTAACAACTCTCCTCAGTAACCAAACAATTGGGGTCTAACTCAATTACTCTTCCTACACATTGATTTCCCTTCAATAAAACATCCTCATTCCCCATATTAATAATTGGAACTATGGTTTCACCATCTTTTATTTCTAACAAGGAATCACAACACCCTTCTTTTCTCGCTATAATTACTAAGCCATCATTCACCAAAGTTGTCTGAGCCCTAACAAAATTCACTGAATTTCTTTCAAGTACTACTTTACTAGATGGTTTCAATTCTTTTATCACCGAATTCTTTTCACATTCCATATTAACAAACGGATTATCCTCTGCATAATAAACACGAAATTTATTCCCAATGCGAGCAAACGATATGCCTTCCCGATCAAAAGGGATCTCCCAATTAACAAATCGTGCGGTGAGGCGTCATCCCGAACAATAAGCATTTCGACCCCTTTTACTTTAACGCTATCCAGAGAAATATCAATTTTCGCCTTTCCTAGCGCACGCGCTGCAGAGATCTTAATATTCCCAAAACTGTACATTACGTTTGAAGCTGGATCTATTTTTAACTCTAGTCTCTTAGCTACGGAATTCCTACAAATGACGGAATGGCTCCCAGTATCAATCAGAGCTTCAAACTCCAACGGACATTTGTTTATCCTAGCAATTTTAATGTAAGATGATTCCTTACTCAATCCGCCCTCACTAGCCGACGTTAGGCTATGATCTCTTTTCGATACATGACTGTCTTCACTTCGTTCAATTTCCTCTCCTCGAGTGTTAAAATTCTGCTCTTTATTAATTCGATCAAATTTATATTTTTGTTTTGGACAATCTCTAGAAAAATGTGTATTCTCGTTACAAACGAGAAACATCTGCATGGGATACCACAATTGTGTGTGACCGCTGTATTTATTATTATAACTTCCGGTTGTAAAACGTTCGTTCCTGAAACTGGGAGGGTCTGTTCTTTATCCCCGTTTGTTTCCCCGTCGGCTCATTACGTGGGAATTTCTGTCTAGGCCTAAAATCGCATTCTTTTTCATGCATATTTTAATTTAAATTTTTGAATTTGGGTAAGTCGCTTTCATTTCTTACACTTTCAAATTCATCAAGTTTATCAGCTAATTCGGATGATTTAATTATTCTCACCCATTCATTCACAAAATGTTCTTTTACTACAATGGGAACTTTTCTTTTCAATTAATCTGTTATAATTAGTTCTCTAAGACTATCAAAGTCATTCACATTAGTGCCGCGTAACCACTCATACGCGAAATCTCTCCATGTATTTTTCGGTAGTTTTGTGTGCCCAAAGAATTTTTGTCGGAATTTATCCGGGCTTAATTTAAACTTTTTTAATAACAAATCTTTAATATATCCATAATCATTCGAAAGTTCTTCCGGAACTCTTGAAATAATTTGATTAATTTTTATAGGGCAATAAATTAACTAAATGAGTAACCCAATTCTCATGACTTAAATTTAAGCGTTTCGCTTGTCGTTCTAACAATATTAGATAAAAAACTTATGTCCCCATCGCTCATTTCGTAGCGTTGGCATTATTTTAGTTATCCTGCAATCTCTAGAAATTTCATTTACGTTTCTATTTTCTCTTAACACATTACTATTTTGTATTTTTAATTTTTCTAATTCGTATTGTCTTTCTAACTCGCGCTCCTCACGCTCGCTTAACTCGTGCTCCTTTAACGCGCACCTTTCTTCTCTAGTAGAAATTATAGTTTTTAGTAATTCACGCTTAAATTCCTCATCATAATATTCACTCTTAGTAATTAATTCTTTAATTTCGACAACAACTGCGTTATCGGGTAATTTTATTTAATTCTTCTGCTAAGAAATTAAATCTTTTTCGCTTTTGCGAGTATTTTTTCTACACACTATTTGAATTTCTAACAGTTTAACTCATAAAATCAAATCAATTCTTAAAATCTTCAATACAATTTCACACAGAAATTAACTCCTCAAGAATTTTACATAGAAATTTTAAAAAAAAAATTATTTGCACCAACACTGAGTTTCTAGAAATTCATGCCACATACCTTAAATCACTTGGAGTAGGCCTTGGGGTTTACTAACCCACATCCGGTCCTCCAGGGTCAATAATCCCGCTTCGGAAGTGTTAGCTGCTATACTAGCAGCTAGTTGTGTCAGGATGAAATACTCTCTTTCTAATTATATATTTTTTATTTACACAATTAGTATATATTTACACATGGCCCCCTGTACCTCTTCTACAATAGTATTGATATTTAGAGCCGATCCCTGGCCGTCTGTTTTGATCTGACGCTCCTAGCGCTCACCTCGTGGTCTGAAGATCTCACCGCAACTGCCTACCACACTGGACCACACCGTTCAAGTCCCAGTTATTGGTCACAGTTACCAGTTATAACCGCGACCTCTCGCGGTTACATATTAATAATAAATAAACCTTGCAATCGTAATCAGGCAGTCTTTTGATCAAATCGTTATTAATGTTTGAGAGATTGAATAAAAATTTTGAGCGAAAGGGAACAGACATTAATTATTCTTTTGAAAGAATTTGGAAAATCCATGCAGAATAACAAATAATTTATCCTCTTTGCTTTGAGTGTTTTGCAGATCATTGTACATGGAATGTATGCCATCTTTAGAAAATAGTTGCTCAAATTCTTTTAAGATATATAATAATTGAACAATATCAGGATTATTAGAATCGTTAGGAGGGTTTTGTGATGAATTGATTTTAGTAGGAGATGGAAAATTTTGTGAAGTGATGTCGCCAGAAAGATATTTGCAAATGAGACGTTAAGAGGAACATTTCGAGTAGGATAAATATTTCTGTGATTAGCGGGATTTTGAGGGGGAATTTTAGGTTTTGGAAATTTAGAGCAGCCTCTCCAAGCTGCTAGATGACCTATCTGACCGCAATTAATGCATGTTTTATTTTCTAACCTCTCGGTAATTGGACATTCTTTTATATTGTGGTCTTTTTCCACATTTGAGGCATCGAGGAATATTGTAGCAATTTGCTGAGCTATGGTAGAACCGGTTACAGCTATAACACTGGGTAGTGCCTGGTCGTCTGTTAAATTTTTCAATTTTAATAGTTAAGTAGAGGAACTTAGTTATTTCAAAAAAAATTTTCATTGTGTTTGTTTTTATTGAGTATGACTTGCCAGATAGCAATGGGGGCCTTTGTTTTCAGATTTGATAGCTGCTTGACTTTTACATTTGTGAAATTAAGCTCAATTAGAGCTTCTTCGATTTCTTTGGCATCTGTATTTCTGGGTAGCCCTTTGATAACGGCTTTTAGAGGACGATCATTCTTGGAGGAGATTATAAAGAATTCCATTTTTAAATTTTTGAGAAATGATGTGATACTACGATGAGCATCAGCGTCAGTGGGATAAATTTTAAGTAATTCTCCAGAAAAATAATTTTGATGTCTTTGAATTTATCATTAATAATTTTTAGCTGATCTTTAGATTTTCCTGTTGACGTAGCATGATAGGTGGAATTTTCGGGGTTGAAGTCCAACAGTTTCATTGATAGGAATATGTACAAGTTGGGAAAATTTATTGTTAGTTTGGGTAATAGCTGAGTGGCTGTAGATAGGACTTTTTTTGACAGTATTTCTTTTCGAGGGGAGTTTGAATCCCTCGTTATCGCAATCATTTCGGCGCTTTAGGCTATTAGTATTTGTAGTAGAATTAGAGTCAATAATTTCTTCAACTTTATTAGAACTATGTATATTACAATTGATTTTTGGGCAAGAACCTAAGAGTCTTACCTGTTCTTCATGGTGCTGGATCTTCTGTTGCTCTGTGGTGACGACGAGATTTTCTATGGCTTCCTTTGCTCCTGGTTTTACATTGGACGGTAGTGTGTCGCAGGTACATAAGGTGATAAGAAAGTTCCATTTGGTAATTTTCGATAACCTTTTCATGCTGATGGATGATACTGCACATATAATTAGGCGATTGCGCCTGTCCATTTCGGTCTGAAGACAATGGCGTCAAGGGGTCCTGAAAAGGACTCTGCCTATCCACACCACAGAAATCCATACCTTCCGTCATCATTTCTCTTGAACTTTCTTCTCCATAAAACATATTTCCAATGAAATACTCCAAACGGTAGCAACGGCAACCGACGTAAGCTATTCACTCAAGCAAGCCGATAACTTCGGTAGTAGTACAGTCTTCCGAATCGAACAATACTCCAGTATTTCTGAACGCATCCAATTACCGCCTTCCAGCTGTTCGTCGATTTTCAAAATTCTGAATGTCCTGTGTCCTAACTATCATATTGTGTGCGTTTTTTAAATAGGTTTTTAGGTATTATAAATAGTTGATATTCTCTTTAAAGCTAAATTTGTTCATATTTTGGTCTTTTAGTGAATGTTTGCTGGTGAATTGATTATCTTTCGATATTTTATATTTTTAATTAAAATATATATTTGACATACATATGAAAAATCCAATTCCTACACTTCACTGTTAATTTAATGCTTTGGCTGAAGGATTTCTTTTTCATTTATTACATCTATTTATGCATAATACTATACAATAAAATTTATTTAAGAAAATTCTAAACAATAAAATTATTTGAATTTTAAAAAAACCATTATTCTAAATAGATGATTTAAAAGAGGTTTTGATTTCATTCTTTAATGATTACAGAGATTTTGAATCAGTTTTCTAAAAAAGGAATTTCATATTACTTATAGACAAATACCATAAATAATCCAAAGTTGTTTATAATTGCTTAAATTGATATAAATTGCAATATAAACATTTTTATTAAATATGTAATCACTAATAAGACTGTGAGACTAATGAGACTTGTTCTCGTCAATAGCACTCATTCACTCATCTAGCGGACTGTATGCTGAATCACACTCACACTAACACAATAAAAAAAAAACCAAAGGTTTAATACTTAACATGAACACTTTATTTACACGACACAGTCACAGTCACTTGCAGCCGTGCTGTTCTCTTGCCGCTCTGGCATTACACTACTCAGACTTGGACTTATGCGCACGCTGACGCATGTGTACACATACACTTTTTTCGCCGCTAGGGTATCCTTGCGCGTAGACGCGAACATACCGCCCGGCGTTGACATGTTCACATTCAACTCTTTAAGAATTCAAATATTCACAAAATTCTCAAATTATTCACTTATACACTGATCACACAAAAATGCACAATAAAAAAAAATACATTTTCCTAAAAATATTCACACAATAAGCAGATCACAAAAATACACAATATAAAAATTAATTTTCTTCATTAACCATATTGTTA